>JAWPHD010005790.1:0-156011 GCA_037043455.1 Cyrtodaria siliqua | reverse complement strand
AAACTTCGTAAGATCGTTGGTCATAATCACTTCCATACAATCTTTATTAAACTTGTTAAAAAGTTTATCAAAAGAGGTTATGACCCTATTGTTACGAGTAAAATGTAACAAGAAAGGAAGCAAAACCAGCCATAAAAATATAATTAATACATTTATTTACATAAAATATTCACAATAATACACAAATCCAGTTTTTTTTATCAATATCCAAATTTTGAATTAAGTCCAAATAAAATTATCCAATGTTCCTTTAATTCAGATTAGCAAGTGTCTCTTTAATCCAAAACAGTAAGTGTCTCTTTAATCCAAAACAGTAGGTGTCCTTTCAGTCTAAATTAATTTCCAATAATTCTGGTTTAGTCCAAATATCCAATTTCACTGTTCATGATTTTGAATGCGCACAATAATAAGTAAATCCACTCAAAAATATAATTTATAAAAGCATCCAAATCAAATAACTTTATAGTAGAATACTGAAATTTGATCTCAACTCAACTCCCAGAGTTTGTTTATATACTATCACAGACTCTTCCTGAAGGGTTCCCCACTAAAACCGTCCAATGAAAATAGTCCAAATTTCATCATAAATGAATTTGCATAAAATAATCCAATGAAAATAGACTATCATCATCCTAAATGATTTTGTTTAACTAATTTGCATATACATTGTTAACATGTTTACATCTGTACTATTTTTAACTTTCTTTAAGGCCAAATCAATAATAAACATGCAACAATGCATGTACACATACAGGTAATACTATCATTTTGCAACGCACTGCATGTTTATTAGTTGACCCATTTAAAGTTCGCCACTATGCTCCTCTTTGATTGTGCGATGAATGGACAGATTGTGGTCCAATTTATGGATCCTATAATGACGTTTACATAAATACTTATCGGACGGTAGCGTTTGATATTTGTCTTTAATCTTTTCTTGTCGTACCCTTAACGGTTTGTTCTCTTGTTGCTCTGGCTTCTGCCAAGTCATTGATTACTTACTGTGTGGCTTTCTAGGCTTCTGTTTTTTATACTATATATTCATTTATGTGTTTTACTTATATGTAATAGATTGAGTCTGGTCTCAGGGAGTTGGTTTAATTAAACACCGAGATGGGTGTAGCCCATCGAGGTGTTTATGTAATCAACGAGCTGAGAGAGACTCTATCTTTTTTGTAGCATGGTGTACTTAGTAACACTGTGACGTAAGAGTGACGTCCGTACTCTAAACTCCTCTATCTGGTAGTTGTAATACGGTATAGCCACGCCCCTTTAGTTACCCTAAATTAAACGATTTAATGCGTTGCATTCATCAAAGGAAATGTCACCGACCATGCTACAATGCCTATTAATGCTGCCTTGTTTGTAAGAGATTATAACCTGGCGGGGATATTATTACCACGGACCGTTCCAAGGCGGTAGCGCTATTGTCAACCCTTGTGTGTTTGTGATGTCTTATCTTGCCTTGTATTCATCTTTATATATAGTTGTTCTTTGTTTCTTTGTGTGTTTGTGGTTGACTGTCGTCCTTGAATGCTACATTTCCTGTTCGGTTTTATATCTACTTTTAAATGTGCTGCTAGTCTTTTAAGCATGTATCTGCAGTTTCGTTCAATAGTATTGGATTAATTCAGAAAAAGGCCAGCTTGTTTTGTTTTTAAGTTTATAATTCATTATTTATTACACATATATACTATTGCAGGATGCGTCATTATCTATTAAAATAATAGACATAGTGTAATAAATTACGGTTTATGTGGCATTTCACCATATATTACATTTATGACATCTTTTGCAAAAGTATTGTATAATTTTATCTCAAAACCACGAGTCTGTTAGAGTGAATGCGAATGTTTGTTTGTTTGTATGGGGTTTTACGTCATTTTCAACACATGTAAGGTTCTATGTGACGGTCGGTTTTTTGTGGTAGAAACCACCCATTTTTCCTTGGCACTTGGCAAGTATTTAAGGTGTGGTATAACGTTAATTTACGGTAGAAAATAAGACCAAGGCATTTTGATTCATTCACTACTGGTATTGGTGACCCATCCAGTGTTACATGAGGGTCTTCATGGTGTTAACGTAGTTGACAAAAGTGCATACAATTAGTTTTAGATTTATAAAATTTAAAACCATTTTCATCCGACCAGGTCTGAAGGTTTTTGAGACATTATTGAAGTTGTCTCTCAATAGCGTTCATGTTTTTTGCACGATAAAAAGTGAGCAATCCATACCAGGATTGATGCATTTAACTATACTGTTAATTTTTATATTAAAAAGAGTGACAGAGAGTATGCTGCCCTGTGGCACACCCATCTCCCGTTCATGAATGTCAGAAGAGATTGAACCCATTCGGACACGAAACTGTCTATCATCTAAGGACTTCTCTATAATCGGCCTCTAAGACCAAGGTCATAAAGATCATTAATGATACCGTACTTCCATGCAGTATCATAAGCTTTCTCCAAGTCAAAAATACAGCGACTAGATGTTCTTTATTTACGAAAGCATCCCCAGTAAATGATTCAGATCGATTGAGTGTTTGTCTTTGACAGATGTAATATCTTCATTATCAGTTTTAAGATGATTTACAAAACTAGAATTACCTTTACCGTTTATTTTCCAGACTATGTCCTACGTCTTCTGGGAGATGAGCGAAAGTTTAGCCTAGAGACATAAGTTCTCCAGGATTTCCTCTTGCTATCCTTAATAGTACGACGGGCTTTTGCACGGAAAACTCTAAAAGTATCTAAATTATTTTTGAGTTGACCGTAAGTTAAAAGCATTCAATGCAGCTTTACGATCGCTGACTGCCTGTATGCAGTCATCAGCGTACCATGGTTTATGTGGGCGTTTTGGATTTGCCGAGGTTTTTGGAATAGTTTGATCAGCTATATCATGAAGGGTTTTGGTAAAAAGAGTAGCTGCTCGAAAACGGAGGCTTTAATTGTTCCTCACAGAGAGATTGAAACGTATCCCAATCAGCTTTGCGAAGTTTCCATCGTTGCGTATTTTCGAGAAGTGGAGGGCCGATATTTTCAAGAAATAAGGGGAAGTGGTCACTTCCACATAGGTCGTCACCAACGCTCAACGAAAGATCAATCAAGAGCGTTGTATCGCATATTGTTAAATCAATGGAAGAATGAGAGCCTCTAGCTGGATGTGTTAACATTAAAAAGAATAAATTGTTTTTGGCTAAGAAAATTTCAACTCTCTTGCCTTTATCGTTTATATCTTTACAACCCCAAATGTAGTTGTGTGCATTAAAATTACCCAAGAGTATAAAAGGTGATGGTAATTGTGCAACTAGGTGATTCAGATTGTTAAGGTCTAGTGAAGAACTGGGCGGTAAATATAATGAGCATATTGTTATGACTCTGTGCATCGTAACACTGACCGCAACAGCAAACCAGTTTTCAACGCAACAGTTCTGTGATGAATGTTTCGATTCACAAGCAGCTTTATCACCTGCATCACAAATATAGTTATACAATGAATAGTTTTTACAAGATATCTTATCACTAGTCTTCAAGAAAGTTTCTTGCTTAATTTGATTATCTGATGAACTTTTGGAAGTGTTCGTCGGGTTTGGTGGACTCTTGGTTGCACCAGAGTCCGTCGATTTCGAAATAGAACAAGTAGATGCAGTAGGTGTAGTAGTTGTTGAGGATATAGTTGAAGGAATGTTAGGCTTGGAAGCCACAAGAGGATTGAGAGCTACAGGAGGCTTATTCAAGAGGACCACAGTTTGAGAGGCTGAAGATGTTTTAGAGGAATTCCGATGGAGTGGGCGGATTAAGCCTCCCAACAAGTTTTCTAGCTTCAGGAAAAAAAAGTTCTTTCCAATCTTAATCTTCTGTATTTCCCTCTCGTGATTCCACTTCGGACAATCCTTAGAGAAAAGAAATTATTGGCTTAAAAAAATAAGTTTTAAAAGTATTGAATGGAAGAATCGGTGTTAATGCCAATCAAAAACACCTATGGAAATAAAAGATGAACATTGGAAAATAATCAAGATAAGAACACTGTTTTTGATAAGCGGAATAATAAAGTCAGTAAACTTTTAAATCCAGACAATGAACGTATAGATATATAAGCAATATTGTTGTCAAGAACGGAAATCTATATGTAATGTACGTTACTGTC
Organism: Cyrtodaria siliqua; assembly: GCA_037043455.1. Lineage (NCBI taxonomy): Eukaryota > Metazoa > Mollusca > Bivalvia > Adapedonta > Hiatellidae > Cyrtodaria > Cyrtodaria siliqua. Next base: position 151,865 of record JAWPHD010005790.1, on the reverse strand, counting down.
GTTTCATCAGATTTGTTAAAATAAGGAGAAAAGTATTTAACCATGATACAGATGTAATTTGTCTGCATAGCATAGAGTGTTGGTTATGTTATATGTTATCCCAAAATGTTCTAAAAGTAAAGGCAAAGATTATCAAGCAAGCCATAGAAAATGTTTATAAGTGGTTAAGAAAGGTGCGAAGCGCCGTATATTACTTAGCATTATTAACTAGTATGTTTTATTGATACAACAAATTGCTTTAAAAATATATTGTGTTTGCTTTAAATCTATTTTAAAATAGCCCATGATACCGTTAAATGGAAAAATGTCATTTGCAAAGTTGAAGAAAGCTGAAGAAATTGAGCATTCAAGGAAAAGTGTTAGTTACCATAAAGTATATATACAACAACGTGTAATGTTCTGCTAAGCCCTATAGTTTTAGCATTTATCACTGACTGTTTCAACGTTAAGTTGGGCTGAAAGAAATGATGTTCGTCTTTACCGAGTTGTTTTAATATGTACATACATGAGTGTGATTTAAACATAGATGTTGTTGACAAAGGAAACAAATCGATGATAAACGATTAAAATTGTTACTAATACGAATTTCGAATTAATAAGAGCATGTATAAACGAGCCGTAAAAAGTCGCCCAGACTACAAATCAGTAGTGTTATTATTTATTGGTCCTTAGGGACCATCAAGCCTATTCTGTGTTGCTTTCAAGTAGAATATCGCTTAAGCCGGTACTAGGAGGCCTTAATCGTGAACGTGCGGCCAATCCCGTCATTCTTCGGGATCCCGCCTCGTGTGTATCACGGCGCTTCGGTATGTTCAAAATATTGACATTCTGTTAGCCGGAAGGCAACGGCACAGAAAATAGTGCACTGTTGCTATGTAAGCAATGGCCGCTAGCCACACGTGTTGATGTATAATTTGTGTAGAGTGTTTGTTTTTTACAATGCAGATGAACGTTTTATCACTGCTTTCATGTAAATAAACTATTGATGGAGCAATCGGCTGAATAACATTGCAACATTTGGATGATAACTTTGATTTTGAATGCAGGTTTTTTTGGCGGGAATCTAAGGCGCGATAACGTAACCAATATGGAAACCTGTGTATTACATTCTAGTAATGCTGCGAAGCTGTGTACGAGATGTTGCGACTGAGGAGACCTGAGAAGTGCTGCTGCTTCCAAGGGATCACCTTTTCAGTAGATTTTCCGGAAAAAGTCGCCCCGACTACAAATCAATAGTGTTATTATTTACTGGTCCTTTGGGATCATCAAGCCCATTCTGTGTTGCTTGAAAGTAGAATATCGCTTAAGCCGGTGCTATGAGGCGTGAGAGGTGTTGCATCTTATAATTACCTCTCATGAACAGACTCAATAAAACCGAGTCTGCTACTTTTCTCTCTTGTTTGTGTTTGCTGCTTCTAAGGGATCACCTTTTAAGTATTTATTGATATAATAATCCTGACACACGTTTGTAGTGATTAAATGCAAAATAAAAAGTACAGTGTTAAAAGCAAAACGTTAACGGTCGACGCATGGACGGACGACGACGGATTACGCGCCATCCCATAAACTCGCCTGGCCGAGCTAAAAACTGACAGTCCTTGGTAACGTAGCTTACCAATTTCAAATATTATATAAACTTATATGATAGGTTTCTAGAAAGAAAGAAATTCGATAAACATGTGTTTGGAAACTATTCAAAATATGTTTTAATCTGAACCCATTCAATATAAGGGTAAAACATGTATGACTGAATAGGTTTTTGTTGTTTTTTGGTGTGTTTTTTAAAAACGCATACTTTATAATTATAAGGAATCAATGCCATTTTTGAGAATTGCAATAATAAATATTTAAACAAGAAATACAATTATTGTTATTTAACAGTATTTGAAAAAAACAGAATGAACATTTATTGCATATAACAGGAAATGTCGCCAATTAATCATTGTTTTTGTTTGTTTGTTTTGCAAATGAAAATTATCTTAATTAAATAGATATACGTATTTCATTTGCAATTTATTATTTAAATCATTTTATTTTTTCATAAGTTATATAAGATTAGTAATTTGTAATGCAGATTACAGAATAAAATTAATCATAGATATGTTTAGTAAATTAAATATCTGAGATGTGAAAAATTGCAAGTTTGCTAGAGATAATTATGTTTCTTTCTCAAATAAAAGTATTTTTGACAGTTAATTTTTATAGACATTACTGAAAAACTCCTCCAACGGGGTTACCGTTACCATAAGTTATCTAACTCTTTTTCTAAGTTTTATTATCGTAACACTGATCTGCTCGACAAATATAATAGCAATCGTAAAACACTTCTGCGACAAGGTTTAACACAACCCGTCTTTTATGGATATGTGATTTAGGACGCCGCCATGTTGTTGTTTTTTGTTTGTTTTATGACGTCAGGCAACGTTACGTGCATGACGTCAGATAACGTTACGTACAATAAACGCCGAGGGATTCCGCATTGATTGGCTTTATTGGTCAGTGCCTAATTAAAGCAAAATGTATTAGGTCACCCCTTTATTAGTCAGAAAAGTGCATATCTGCATGATAAAACAGTTTAACTAGCTTACCTTAAAAGCAATTGGATGCATGTCGTACTCTTCTCCAAAGACAAACTTGCTTCCTTCGTTAGTATAGGCCAACATTATAGTGACTTGGTCCCCAACAAACTTACATGCCAAGAACCCTCGCTCCCATCGTAATATGAGAAGGCCTAGACAGAACTGCAGGATTATACCCCATATCACAGGTGTCCAGTTGATCTAAAAATTGTATATTGAAAAGGTTGTCGAATTAAATGTAGCTATTGCTACAAGTGATATAACAAAGTCTAAATCGATAAGAAGTACATTCTTACGTTAGCATATATATAAACAATTGGTATGATGTATAATTATATGAAATACAAATTTCCACCGCTGGTATTGTAAAACATGACCTGGGTTCAAAGCTGTCTAGTGTGTATTATAGTCTTATTTAATTTTATAATATTAATAACAATAATGAAAAGCTAACTATAGCTAGCAGTAACTAATTAAAACAATAAACACGCATTACCAAAGCGCTTTACTGTTAATATGTAAAAACAAGAACATAAAAGGTTAAATTCTACATTGACTACATTTCTACACTGGCTAATTGCCTGTTTTATTATCACAAGTTCAAGTAGTGATCAATTCATATGTTATGGTTGTTTAATAAACAACTTACAACTATAGTTTGCCACTTTATTAAAGTGTTTTGTTGTTTTCGATAGTGGCTTAGCTGTGCTTGCGTGCGCGCGTGCGTGCGTGTGTGTGATTTTAGAGATGATTAGTAAATATATCAAGATTGAAATGACAATTTTTCGATTTCCAGAATCTGAGACTACCTTTGTTGGATGCTTGGAGAAGATCACAGAAACAATAACAAAGAAAGCCAGTCCTCCTAGAGGTGTCCATCTCTCCCATTGGTCCCAGATGTCTATCACCAGAAACAGAAGTATACCCGCGACGAATGCGATTGTTAGGATTCTGAAACAATAAGGTTATAGACACAAGTTATACGCTGCTGTTTATAAAATCAACAAAATACACTTATTGGCAGTGTATATATATATTGTAAGAAAACACACGACTTTCATGAGTATTTACTTGATGGTTTTCTGGACTTTTTGATATTATATATACATGACCATTGATGTGTTTTAGTTTTACTGCCTTAAAGCTGCCTTGTTTGTAAGAGATTATAACCTGGCAGGATATCTTTATTTACACTTTCTCGTTTATTGGGATGACAATAGGGTAAGAATAAGGCTTGGTGTACTCTAGAACCTGGTTTAAACCCCCAGCGGCCTTCTTTTTTTTTGCTACTGGTCGTTCCAAGGCGGTAGCCCTATTGAGAACCCTTTTGTGTTTGTGATGTGTTATTTTGCCTTTTATTCGTCTTTAAAGTTGTTCTTTATTTCTCTGTGTGTTTGTGGTTGACTGTCGTCCTTGAATGCTACTTTTTTCGATTTTTATATTTCCTTTTTTTATAAGGCATACAACTACAGTAGGTATAAAAGCCGAACAGGAAATGTAGCTTTCACAGAACATAGTCTACCAAAAACACGCATTAAAACAAACAACATTTTCCATGTTAATAAGAAGCAAGGCATATGACATTTAAAACTAGGTGCTAGGGTGCACCAAACCTCACTCTTACCCCATTGGCATCCCAATAAAACTATTTGGACAATCGGGTCAGAATGAGCTGTAATGCACCCTAGAATCTCGCCCCGTGGTCTTTTTTCCAGTGACCGTTCCAGTGCGTTACTCCTGTTGTCAACGATTTTGTGTGTGTGGTGTTGCGTAATTTATGTATTGATGATTATTTATCCGCATATGTTTTGTTTGTTTTGAACGCGTATCATTGGTTGCCTGTGTTCTTTCCTGTTCGATTTTTGTATCTACTGCTTGCAGAGATGCCAACAAAAACAAACGCACATTAAAAGACAAAAATGAGCGCGTGGCCAACAAACATTATGTTTGACTTTAAGAAACTATAAACAATAAAACACTTAAAAATTTGCCAAAATATCAAACACATAAACTAAAAAGACAATGAAAAACAAAAGATTTGAAACAGCTGTGTTTTGGGCTATGTTTTCCTGAAATGTGCCTACGCCTATAGATATACACGGTCGTACATGACAAACTGTAATGTAATTAGTGAAGTTACAAAGGTTATGTTATTAATGCATAAGTGTTTGTGTACATCAATCATTTAAACATAAACATGCGAAACAGGTTACTACTGTTATGGGTGCTTTAGATGGCATAGTACTTGTGCGACAGACAGTATTTTATTTAAAACTTCAGAAAAAATAAGTAGCTAACATAAGATTTAATATGGAAAAGGGTACATGTTAATATAAAAATGAGGAAAACGGTCCTTTAAAAACCACAGCACCCAAACGCAATGGCACCGTAGGTCCGCACTGTACCACAAAAAGAAAAAAAAAGAAAAGGATATGAAGAGTGGTAAAGACAGGGTTACCGACTTGGAACGGTCAGTAGGCAATATGGCCCACTGTTTAGCTTAAATCAATTGTACACAACCTCGCTATTATTTGAATTGCAATGCTAAAGAAAACACTCCTTCTTAAAGAGATGATGAGTATCTTCTATATTTATACCCAAATGTTCTGCTTGGTTCCTTAGTAAGATATGTCCACTGCGTATCCGGACAGAGGGGTAATATTCCCACACCCACACCCCGCAAAAATTCCTGTTCCTGTTGCTATTTTTGCAATGTTTATCATCAACGCTTTATTATCTTAGGTGCTCTTTGATTGTAGACTGTTAACAGTGATTGCTACTCCAGCGAACAAATGGAATGGTTACAACAGAATGTGCAGCACGTCTGCAGTTCTGCGTGTGTAAATGTTATATGCCGATTCTGCATAGGTGCTATATCGATGTAAATGAAGGGTGGGACTGGAATGTTCATTCATGTTGGCGCCATATGACCGTCACATAAGAACATGTGTCTGAAGTTTTATTTCAATACGAATCAGTGGATACAATTAGCATATGACATCATTCGTCCGGTTTAGCTAATAATATAATTATTGTTTGACACCTCCATTACGTTAATGTTTTATCCCAGGAACTCGGGAGTACTAATTCGTATACTCCAGTGCAATCTACTGAAGATAATTTTGTTTCGACGTATATCACTCGGTGCAAGATGTTCAAGGCTGGAATAGACGAAAAGCAAAACAGACTCAAATGGATACAGCATTTACAAACTCCTTATCCACTGGGGTTAAACGATATTATTTATCAAGAAGGAAACATTTCCAATAACCCAGATATAGATCCTTTTAGCATATTGTCTATTCGTAAACGTAAACGACGGTCACGTGGTCTCCGGAAGAAACATAATCTTAAACGTAAATTTAAGAAAAGTCTTTACTCTTGCAGATCTTTATTCTAATTATAAAAGTTCGGGTAGACACGCCCTCCTTAGCAAAGTAGTCAGTCTGTCTTTTACTTGCTTACAGAAACTTGACGAAAAAGCGGATGCCATTTATGTCCGTACTAATCCATTATATGAGGTTGCATCTATTATTCAAAGTTACACGCAACATATTTTGCGTCCACATATAGATGCTCCATCTGACCATCAAAGGCATTTTTTTAAGATAACTTATGTTGATAAAGGCATCGATTTCATTAATTTAGCCGGTATTTTTAATGATATGCTGGTGACTGACAAAATTCCAAAGTATTTCAAGAATATTGAGACTCCTGTTACAAGTATAACAAATCTACTAGAAATCTTATTTTCAATTATAATAGGATCGTTTCTGATCTTGAGATCGAGTCATCTACTCCTACTGATTGAGATTGTCAAAATTCTAAATCTTGTTACGAACCTGCCGGTCACATTCTTACTGGAAATCTTGATGTAATTGAGGATAAGAGGATTCGGCATTTAAGTGCCAAAGGGCATCGCCTTCCATCTGATATTGATTTTAATGCCTGTCGCAATGAAATTGCGGGTTCTTTAACGGATTTCTGTACAAAGTGGTGTAAGCGAGAAAAAGCAGATAAACATGCACTTACTGCTCTATGCTTTCCTCTTTAATTGTGCGATGACCGGACAGGCTGTGGACCCTATGCTGACGTCTACATAAAGCCCAAAAGGACGTTGACGTTTGGTGTGTCTGCAATCTTGTCTTGTCGTGCCCTGAATGGTTTATTCTCTTGTTGCTCTGACTTTTGCCACGTCATTCAGTACATTCTGTGTGGCTTTCTATGCTATTGTTTTTTGTACCTATATATACACGAGCGTCTTTGTGTCTGACTTATATTGCCTATTAATGCTGCCTTGTTGGTTAGAGAATAGTTCATGGCGGGGATTTCTTTATTTACACTGTCCCGTTTTATTGGGATGAAGTAGGGTAAGTGTGAGGTTTGGTGCACCCTAGAACCTGGTTTAAACCCCCAGCGGTCTTTTTTGCCGCTGACCGTTCCAAGGTGGTAGCCCTATTGTCAACCCATTTTTGTGTTTGTGATTTCATATGCCTTTATTCCTTATGAACATTTCCATTCATGTTTGTCGTTTTGTGTGTTTTTGGGTTTAATGTGTTCTGTGAAAGCTGCATTCATGTTCGACGTTTATACTTTTTTTTAAATAAAATATTGTGTGTTATTTAGTATCAATATTAGATCGTCGATGATTTTAAATACGACATGAACAGTTTGAACATCCTCCACCGTTTACAATGTTATCCAATACGCAATACAATCCACAAGAAAATGATTCAAACATTTATTTTATTAAAACATGAAACCTGAATTAGGTTACATATAGAAGTAGCATTTTACCCAGATAGCAAACAACTGTCGGTCCAAGCCGAATAGGTTGGCAAACGAGCAGTTTTGTAACCACAAGATCACCCATGTGACCTCTTTAGATAACTTTGTATATTCTGAAGGCCGTTTTTGCTGAACTGTTGGGGAGTTTGTTAGGTTGGGACAAAGGTCTGACCTACTTCATCCAGGGAAAATATTCTACTTATATGTTATAATGTGAATCCTACCTATCATATCGAAATGTAATGAAAGGCATGTACATGTACCAGTAAGCCATATATATACGTAAACTTGTTTTCATTGAACATACCATGACTAATTATCTCGCTTTAATAGAATCGAATCCTCTCTGTTTCTCCACTTATTCGTTATTTTGAAGCTTTTAGTCGAGTTGAATACTTTAAATTATCTATCCCGCCAACAACAGCCAAATTTTACAACATATGTACACCGTTTCTAAACCTACAGACGACGAGATATATATCCTTGTAATTATTGTTTGTCTTTGACGCATGTTTTTGGCTGACTGTGGTCCTTGAATGCTACCTTTATATCTACTTACATATTTTGAGAATCCAAACATAGATACAATATAAAAGACTTTAACCACATGAACCAGCCAGGCTAAACCCCAAAATTGGAGCGTCGAATTAAAAGTTATCAACTCATAATTCATTTTCGCATATTCAATCACGGTTATTCAAGTTAAAACTACATTTTAAATCGGCACATGTACTTTATTATATGAGATGAATACCTGGATAAGGTTTTGATAAACGGTTTTGAAGTGTAATTTTGCCGATATTTTGGCTTGTTAGTTTCTTTAATATTTGTAATATTTTTATGATTCTTTAATATTTGTAATATTTTTATAACTAAAACGCTACTTCATCATTGCTCCCGCTACGATAAACGTCGAAAACCCTTTTGCAAAGAATCTTTATTGTCGTAACTTACTAAGATCCTTGGAAATGATCACTTTATTAAACTTTTTGAAGTGTAAACAGTTTATCAAAAGACGTTATGACCCTATCATTTTGCAATGTACTGTATGTTTAGTGGTAGATCAATTTACAGTTCGCTTAGCTTTCCTCTTTGATTGTGCGACGACCGGACAGATTGTAAACCCTATGATGACGTTTACCTAATTTTTTAAAAGACGGTAGCGTCTGATGTTTATTCTAAATATTGCCGTGTCGTGCCCTTAATGGTTTGTTCTCTTGTTGTTCTAGCCAAGTCATTGAGTACTTGCATTGTGGCATATAAGAAATATATACATGATTATCTATGTGATATATTGCCTGGTAATGCTGCTTTGTTTGTTAGAGAATATAGCCTGGCGGGGATTTCTTTTTTTTTGCACTGTCCAGTTTTATTGGGATTGAGAGTGAGGCTTGGTGCACCCTTAAACCCCAGCGGCCTTTCTCCCACTGACCGTTCCAAGACGGTAGTCCTATTGTCAAGGCGTTTGTGTTTGTGATGTCACATGCCTTGCTTCTTCTTATTAACATTGTAATTGTGTTTTTTTTTGTTTTAATGCGTATTTTTTGGTTGACTGTGTTCTGTGAGAGCTTCATTTCCCGTGACTATGTCTAGCTTTATATGCCATCTTAGATTTTGAAATCATTAAAACTAAACCTCACCTCGAACACCATCCTTAACTCGAATACGTCATGCCGGTCCCAAAATCCTTCTATGTACTTCTCAAATACATTCTAAACCTCACATGTGTTCATTTTTGTTTTGATACATGCCGTTGTGGATTTTACTGCTTTACTTATTGCACCGAAATAATCCGTTTTATGTTCACACTTGATATATGAATGACCATTGACTAGACTAGTTGACGCATGCACATGTCGCACGGGACATTCATGTGGATTATAAATCGTACAGGTAAAAGTACTTATACTCGGCGGTTACGAAAAAGGCCAAATACAAAAAAATAAATGAGCAGTAAACTGAAATAGTTTCTGTGTGTGAAAAATATATATATTTGCATCTGTTTTGAAGAAACACCATTATGCGAACGATGTAATGTTATTAAAAGGAATAGTGTTATTTTATTTTTTTTATTAAATATTTACATAAGTTTTTACTATATTATTAAGAAATATGCATAATAAGTAATTATTCAGATGTATGTCATTACTGTAGTTACCATTATATGAATTATATGAATGTATCTTTATTACTAATGGAACTATATGTATATATTAAAATCTGTCAAAAACCGTTTAATTACTCATACCTGTTATCATACTCTTCTCATAGTATATGTGTGTAACTGTTGCCGCCAAATGTATTGGCGATGAACATGTATATATGTTTGAGCCTGAATAAAAACTGAGTACTGAGTATTAATGAACAAAACATTTAATTGCGCATTCACATGTTAACGTGCGTTTGCAACATGATTGATTGGGATAATAAATGCATTAAGTAAAAAGTGATATAATGTTTATATAATTAACAAATTAATTTAGTTGTTTACGGTTTTGTTAAATACTTTTAATACATTCGGGTCATTGCCCGATGAGCTTCTTGTTTACGTATTGTTGAATATTGCTGATAACGGAAGTAGGTATAAAAGTCGAACAGAAAAATTAGCTTTGGAACAGGGCCGATGATGGTTTAAACGATGTTGTAGGGTCACTAAACCTCATTCTTACCCAATTGTCATCCCAGTTAAACGGGACAGTGTAAATAAATAAATTTCAGCCAGGCTATATCCTCTACCAAACTAGGCAGATGCAACTGACAATATAAGTATAACACAAAGATGATATTGAATAGAGGTATATAAAAACACAGAAACCTAGAAAGCCACAAAGCATGTACGAAATGACTTAGCAGAAGCCAGAGCGCTCTAACTAGAGAATAAACCGTGAAGTGCACGACACAACGTATTGAAACAACATCAAACGTAACCATCCATTTCAGGATTAAGTTGAACGTCATCATAGGGTCCACAGTCTGTCCGATCATCGTACAATCAAAGAGAAAAGCAAAGTGGCGAACTGTAAATAGGTCAACCACCAAACATGCATAACGTTAAAAAAGTATAGGATCATAACCTATTTTGATAAACTGTTTAACCCTTAACCCGCAAAGCACGACTATAATAGCTTTTGCGTCCATTGTAAACCAAGATCAGCCTGCGAGCAATTCGCAGGCTGATTTACTCGCAGGCTGATCTGGGTTTACAATGGCCGTCTGCTGATCTGTCATTTTCCCAAAACACCCCTTTGTCACATAGATTAAATGGTCTTAATTCAAAGAAAGAACAGTCCATTATATATATATTTAGCGAGTTAAGGGTTAACAAGCAAGCTTAATAAACAGTGTATGAAGGTGATCATAACCAAGAGTCTGACGTTTTAAAAGAATTCATGATTACGATAATAACATTTTGCAAAGGTTTTTCGAAGATTCTGGTACCGGTAACCCTGATGGAATAGTTTTCTTTGTTATATACTCAGCAAAAAAGAAACCTTACTCTACTTCTCTTGGAGATTTCTCCGATTGAAAATATAAATGCGTCTTTTCTCCACAACTTTGTATGTTTTTTGACATTTCAGTTGTTTTTGATTTTTCATTAACGCTAATTTGAAATTTATTTATTAAGGGGGCATACTTGTTTTTCGTGTCCTTATTGGATGAGCTGTTTCATTTTCTTCAATTGTAATATTAACGACTGTGCCCACCACGATCTTGGACTAATGCAACAATTCGACGTCACATTGACTTCACGTAGGTCTGAATGACGGCGTCGGGGAGATTGTCCCGTACCATAACAAGAACAGCTGACAAATCTTTGACATTGTTCAAACATGGTCACGGCACGCGCGTCTCGCGAGCTCAAACAAATCACAATTCGACGAGGTATTGTTGCATTAATGCAATCTCTCGCTATTAATAAAATTTAAACAGAATAAAACTAATCCATTAAATCAAAGTTCATTACGTGGTCACGCCTTTGAACAGGTAAATTAATCCACAGGTAAATTTATTTATCAATTATCTGACAATAGTTGTGCAGCTATACAATTCATATTTACCTCATTTCCCCTAGCAGTCACGCAGTGGTAAAAGTAGTATCTATGTCATGCAAATAATACTTATTTGTACGTACAACTCAGTAGCGGTTTTAAATATATGTTTCTCTCCAGGACTCTCAAGAAATGTTTATATGATGTTTAAGAGTTAAATTTGTTAATTGATAATACTACAAAAACGGTGGACATTCGTCTTTAAGAAAACCAAAAAACAAATGATTATGACCCCAAATATCAAATTAGCGTTCATAAAAAATAAATTAAATGTCAAAGACATACAAATTGCGGAGAAAAAGATCGTATATCAATATTAAACTTTAATTGATTTTATATTAAACTTCATATTAAACTTATTAAACATTTAATGATTGTTTACGTTTTTAACTATCAGTGGTTAATCTTTCCTTTTCCGTATGAAAACAATACATATCTTTATTGACGTATGCAAACGTATTTCGTCAAACATATGCATAATTATTTACAAATACAAAGCATGGGCAAGAACGACTCATAGCTGACGGTTCCAAGTCGGTAACTCTGTCGTCACCACTCTTTCTGTTGTGTATTGGGTTTGTTTCATTGTCGAGTTAATTTTCTATTTGTTTGTGGTACAGTGCATATCTTCGGCGCCACTGAGTTCGGTTGCTGTGATTTCTATAGGATATTTTTTCTCGTTTTTTCTTATTTTAACATATAACAAAACACGCCTTAACATGATTAATATTTATATGACTGACTAAATTTCTTTATATGTGCTAATCATTAATGAATACATTGTATACACTTTAAAATTAGCTTAATTACCAGGAATATAGCAAAACAATTAATTTAACCATCAGGTATTTTTTTATACATTGTACTATGATCTTAAAACATAGATCCAACTGAAATGTTTATAGTGCTATACCATGTTTTCTTCACCTCCGTATATTTACTTTTACATGTGCTTGTTTGGTGTAAATTTTAATTCATAAAATAATGAATTTGTTTTGATATTCTGATAATGATATTCTAAAAAAGTATGAAACGAGAAATGCATGTACTACCGTACCTTCGTATCCACACATCGTATTTCCGAACCGGCTTTATGCATTTCCCAATTTTCTTGATCGCATTCAATATCGAACTTTTCAAATTCCTTTTTGTCAGTTTATTTATATAAATGTACACCACGTACAGAGAAATGATACATACAAACACTGCTCGCTCTGGGTGACAATAAATCGCAAATCCGACGTAAACTAAGTATCCAGTGATAAATATAGTTGGTAACAGTAATTTTATTTTTGAAAGGATATTTCTCCAATATTCTTTTATATGTTTTTTTAAACAGGAATCTTCCTGTCCTTCCATATATCTGTTTCAACATCTACTTTTAGCGACATTTCCATATGTTCTCCCACATTTCCGTTCGTCTTGATTTCACCAGTTTGCATCTTTTCTTTTTCCACTTTCAAATGTCGTCTTTAGTGGTCATATAACATATATATATACAGGATATAAGCACGTGCCCTATTTATGATGTAAGTTCAAACGTGTATGGTTTTGTAACCTTAACGTGAAGCAACTTTAACTGTGTATGGTTCACTGAAAGTATATTCACCTTTTAATTGCAAAACGCAGATTAATTGTTTGTCTTGTGCTTATACAAATGATTAAAGTGCTTTAAGGTAATACGGATGAAATGTTATAAGGCAAAGATGTTGTAATACAAATTGTATATTTTGCTGAAATAAAATTAGGACTATAATTGCATTTTTAGGGTGAACGGACTCCAAGAAACGGTTGTGGCCTAAAAAGAGACCGTTATGATGATAACATTCTTTATTCTCTATATAACTCTTCCATTTATTAAGTGGGTCTATATTGCCGACGATCTTGTGATGCTCCTAAGTAAGCCTCTATCGCCGACCACCTTGTTTATATTAATAAGTAGGGCTATCTCGCCGACGATCTTGTTAATAATACTTAGTTGACCTCTATCGCCGACTGCCTTGTTTATAATAATAACTTGGTCTCTTTTGCTGGCTATCTTGATTGTACTACTAAGTAAGGTTTCTATTGCAGACGACCTTATTGCCGACTACTAAGTTGGTCTCTTTTGTCGACTGCCTTGTTTATAATACTATTTTGGACTCTGTTGTCGACGATCATGTCAATAATACTTAGTAGGACTCTATCGCCAACGAGCTTGTTTAAACCATTTAGTTGGCCTATTTTACCGACGATCGTGTTTATACAACTAATGTGGCCTCTATTGCCGACTACCTTGTTTATAATACAAACTTGGTTTCTATCAGAAACGATCTTGGTAACACTAACAAGTTCACCTCTATCAAACGATCTTGTTAATACTAATAAGTTGGCCGCTATTTCCGGCGATCATGTTTATACAAATAGGTAGGCTATATCGCAGACGATCTTATTTCTAAAACTAGTTATTATCTCAATCGCAAACGACCATGTTTATATGAGTACTACTAAGTAGGACTATATCGCCGACGATCTTGTAAACACTTCTACGTTGACCTTGGCCTCTTTCGCCGACGATCTTGTTTATACTCTACTAAGAAGGCCTCTAACATCCGTTTTATAAGTTCGAAGTATCGTCTGTATTTGCAAGAGGCACGCTTCAAAGACTAAGACGACCATTCTCAAAGATGTATTTATGCATTATGTTTTTGAGCCTAAGTAATATGATTCTAACCTTTTACTAGTCAGGCCAACTCAGCCCTTAAATAATGGATGTCAACTGATATTAAAGAGACCATCTCGAATGTTATGCAATTTCATACATTTACAAAAACAAAAAGGTAATGAAAAATGTCATCTAAATCTCATTATGTAAATAAATACTTGCTTATCAGAATAGTGTTGAAACAAAAGTTTGTTTGCAAGAAATTCAAGCAGTATGGTTTAAACAATTACGAAGCAAATAACTGATTATACTGGTATGCCAATATCATTGTGTACATTTCGAAAGATAGAGAAAAGGTAAAGTCGGGACAAATTAAATTGAATCCTCCTTTGTATCATCTTCAAATTATGTACTATTGATTTTATGAATATTGAGTTCTGCTCAACCCGGGGCTAGAGTGCGTGAGCGGTAGCTAGCATATTTCACTACCGTTCATGAACAGTTTCAATCAAACCGAGACTGCAATATTGTGTATGTGTCGTGTTCGGCCGTTTCCAAAGGTCCATTATCATACTCTTTTATGTAGCACAGTGTCGTTGCTTGTGCAGTGTGGCGGCAGTAAAACGTCTTCCCACGCTTGCAATCAGGACTGTTATTTATTCGATCTTTGGAGATCGCTGAGCCCAATACTTATATTTAGTTATCGGTGATACAGTTTCAATTGCTTTTGTTTTCTTACCTAATTTTCGATTCGGTGGTTCCACTACTCCTGCCGATAGAAGGCTCTGGGTATGGTTTAACCACTCATAGGCTATGTTGTCTGCTTTTTAATTTAGTATTTTGGCTGTTACTTGTGATATGCAGGCTTCATAACCACTGTTCCCAACTAAATTCCATTTTGTTTATTTCGCTCTTCGGGGCGTAGTATTTTGTTAGATACTGGGACCATACGCCGCTGGACATGGGGGAGGAAAATCTGTATGTCCAACGCCATATGCATGCCATCTTCGGGATGGTTAAAATTATGTACTATTGATTTTATGAATATTGAGTTCTGCTCAACCCGGGGCTAAAGGACGTGAACGGTAGCTAGCATATTTCACTACCGTTCATGAACAGTCTCAATCAAACCGATACTGCAATATTCTGTATGTGTCGTGTTCGGCCGTTTCCAAAGGTCCATTATCATACTCTTTTAATGTATTACAGCTTTCAGTAAGATGGCAACCGGTACGTATCACAAACACTTTAAAACAGAATTACAAACTTCTAAATGACAGCAATATGTTCCTAACATAAGAAGGTCCAGAATAATTAATACGTTTGTTAAGTGATGTGTGACGGCTGTAAAAAACCAAATCAGTGGTGTTATTACCTACTTACGTGTCCTTTGGGACAAACAATATTGATATAAAAATCGAACAGGAAAAGTAGCATTCAAGGACGACAGTCAACCATAAACACACATAGAAACAAAGAACTACTTTAAAGATTAACAAAATGTCAAATTAGAAATCACAAACACAAAAGGGTTAATAATAGGGCTACCGCCTTGGAACGGTCAGTGGCAAAAAAGGCCGCTGTGGGTTTAAACCAGTTTCTAGGATGCACAAAACCTCACACTTACCCTACTTCATCCCGATAAAACGGGACAGTGTAAATAAAGACATCCAACAATTCTCTAACTAACAAGGCAGCATTAATAGGCAATATAAGAAAAACAAATAGATGCTCGTGTATATATAAATACAAAGCAACAATAGCCTAGAAAACCACAAAGAAGGTACTCAATGATTTGGCAGAAGCTAGAGCAACAATAGAACAAACCATTGAGGGCACGACAAGAGTGTAGACAAACAGCAAACGTCACCGTCCTTTTGGGCTTTAGGTAGACGTCATCATAGGGTCCACAGCCTGTCCGGTCATCGCACAATTAAAGAGGAAAGCATAGTGGTGAACGGTTAATGGGTCCACCACCAAGCATGCAGTGCGTTGCAAAATGATAAGGTCATAACCTCTTTTGGCCGTCACGGATAAAAATAGATTTTTAAAATACAAATTTGTAGCGACTACTTCTTGAAAACTATAAGTGATATTGATATGGGCCTTTTTCTAAAATGATCAGCATGACATGATGTTGGTGACAGGTCCTTGTTGAAATTTATTTTGATTCGACGTTAAACATGGCTGCCAGCGGTCATCTTTGTTTACAAGAGTTATATAGAGAAAACTTGTAGCGACTACTCATCTGAAACCACTTGTCCGATGTTCATGAAACTTCTCAGGAATGCTGCACTTGATGTCTAATTGATCCTAACAAAATTTCAGGTCGGTTGAAAATTCAAGATAGCCACCATGCTAAAAATAGACTTAAAAATAAAGTTTGTAGCACCTACATTTTGAAAACTATAAGTGATATTGATATGGGACTTTTTCTAAAATGATCAGCATGACATGATGTTGGTCCTTGTCGGAAATATTATTTTGATTCGACATTAACATGGCCATCATTGTTTGCATAGAGGTCCTTGTTGAAAACGTTAAACATGGCTGCCAGCGGTCATCTTTGTTTACAAGAGTTATATAATAAAAACGTGTGGCGACTACTCCTCTGAAACTACTTGTCAGATATTCATGAAACTTTACAGAAATACTGCTCTTGATGTCTAGTTGCTCCTAGCAAAATTTAAAGTTGACCAAAATTTCAAGATGGACGCCATCGCTAAAAATATATTTCTAAAAAACAAATTTGTAGCGACTACTTCTTGAAAACTATAATTGATATTGAATCAGTCCGTCCTTCCGTCCGTCCTTCCGTCCCGAAAAGTACGTGTGTCTATCTCCTCCCACACTTTGTTGATGCTTCGAAACTTTACAGGATGCTTACTTATGATGTCAAGATGTGCATGTCGTTTTGGCATCAAAATCGACGCAGTATTACTGTAGTAATGGCCCCTTTTTCGTCATTTTTTACGTGACAATATCTTGTGTGTCTATCTCCTCCCACACTTTTCAGCCGATTACTTCGAAACTTTACATGATGCTTACCTATGATGTCAAGATGTGCATTTCGTTTCGGCGTTAAAATCGACCCAAAATTACCGGAATTATTGGCCATTTTTTTGTCAAATTTTACGTCAAAATATCTTTGGTGTCTATCTCCTCCACATTTCTTAACCGATTGCTTCGAAACTTTATAGGATGCTTACATATGATGTCAAACTATGCATATAATTTCGGCATCAAAATAGACTAAATATTACCAGAGTTATGGCCCCTTTTTCGTCAAATGTTACGTGAAAATATCTTCTGTGTCTATCTCCTCCGAAACTTTTTAACCGATTTCTTCGAAACTTTACAGGATGCTTACCTATGATGTCTAGATGTGCATACACTTTCTGATTTAACAAAACCTGATTTAACAAAACAAATCACCTCAATGGAATTGAACATGAGATTGTTATTCAAGTCATTTGTTCAAAGGTTAAGATCACTGTTGCTAGAAATAAAAATTGGTTTCTGCTAAAAAAAAAAAAAGCACCTTCCCATAAAGAATTTTAACGAAACTTCACCACAAACTGCAGCTCATTTAAATGAAGCTCAGGATTGTTATTTATGTAATTTGATTTTAGAGCAAGGTTAGTACATGTAAAATTGGTTACTACTCAGTAAATTGATTTTCCCTTGCAGGAGTTTAAGGAAACTTCACCACAAGGTGTGGCTCGTGGAAAGAAAGCTTGGGATTGTTATTCAGGTTGTTTTGTGAAAAGATCAAGCCTCAAGGTCATTGTCACTATAAAATAAAATTTGTTTTCCGCTCAGTAAATTTAGTTCCCATTGCGCGATTTTTACAAGACAACTATGAAGCTACACCTGTTTTCTCTCCGTAACGTTAGTCTCCCTTGAGAGATTTAGCAACTGAATTTGCTTGTTTTCACTGGATTTCTTGTTAATAAAGTGTTGGAATAAATTTATAAGGTCATGCTTTAAGAGTTAAGATCAGTGCCCAGAATGAATTATGTAAATATACAGTATAAGTTGCAGTTTATTTGAAGTAAACTATGTTTAATCTATATTTAAGTTGGCTGATTAAGTTTTTGTAAGCTCTCTGCTGTTGGGAATATCTCTGAAGAGTAAGGAAGCATGCTTTTCTTTCGAGAAAAGAAATCCAGGTTCGAGTCATGGCGGGGAACCTGGCGCACATACTGAGCTGTACAAATTTCGTTCTGGGATAACCACAACTGTAAAATAAATGCATATGATAAAATTGTTCCTTAAACAATTATACTAGTTTTAAAAAATTATTCCATAATATTTATATGCGCTTCCATAAAAGTGAAGCGGCCCTATATACGTTGTATAGTGTTACCCTTATCGTGAAATATCAAAATGTTTGTTACTGTATATAATACATTCATCCAAACTGGCATTTTGAAATCAGACAAAACCAAAAGAAAAAAGACAATTAAACTATAATGCTTTGAATACAATTATTATATAACTTCATTGTTTTATTTATATAGTACTGAAGTCGATAAACACAGATTTTGTCACCTCCCCGATTTTGGAGATGTGCCACTTGACTGATAATTGATCGGTCTAATTCTTGCTAATATGTCAAGCTAATAATATCATCTTTTCATCGCCTTTCAAACATTTCCGTACTCACCATGCTATAATACATGTATTATAGCTTTTCTTGTTAGTAATGGAAAGATCTAGAAAAACGAATAAGTTGAGACATTTAGACCCCATAAGAAGTTGCTCTGGGAACATCCCCATTTAAATGGGGATAATTAACAATATCAAAATTAAAATCATCTCTCTTGTCATAATTGTTGCTTATTATTTCACCATTTTCAATGGAGAGATGTAAACCGAGATAAGAAGCATTAGTTCATAAATATTAGCTTCTTTAGGGTATATATTATTAACCATAGTAGAAAAGAAAGGGTGGTCAATGTTCAATATATCATCCAGATACCAAGAGGTGTAGTCCATTCTTTGTGGCTTTAAAGTGGAATACCGCTGTGTGTGTGTGTTTGTATGTGTGTGTGTGTGTGTGTGTGTGTGTGTGTGTGTGTGTGATTCTGTTTTCAGTTTGTGTTGACCTACTTTTCGCAATTTGTTAATTTCAATTGACCTTTTATTGTATGTGACTGACAGCGACAAATAGGGGCAGCCGTGTTACATGGACACACTTTATAGTGTAATTTAAATTCAATGAAACACAGTTATATCATAAGTATAACAAAGTCTTATAAGATACAACATGTCATGACATAAAATATGATTGTTTAGTGAATATATTGACCTTATGTAATAATGTTTTTAAATGTAGAATTATTAAACGTGATTAAACCAGAGAGTATTCTTCTTGAACATCTATCAAATTAAAATGAAAATAAACATCAGTGTATCAGAAAAACAATAGAGCAATATGGTGTAAACAGTCAGCCGTAAACAAATGTATGATGTTATTAAATTAAGTAATCGACCTAGGCGTGGCTCTGTATAAAAGGTAGATATTAATGTTGAACTGGAAATGTTGCTGTCAAGGACCACAGTCAATCAAAAACATGCACAGAAACAAGCAACAACTACACATATGAATACAAAGCAACATATGACATCACAAACATAAAAGGGTTGACAATAGGACTGCCGACTTGGAACGGTAAGTGGCAAAAAAAGTCCGCTTTTGGGAGGGGGCTTAAACCAGGTGCTAGTGTGCACCAAACCTCAATCTTATCATATTGTCATCCCAATAAAACGGGATAAATGGGTATATCCCCGCCAAATTGTTTTCTTTATCAAACAAGCAAGCATTAATAGGCAATATAGGTATAGCACATAATTGATCAGCATTGTATATATAACGACAAGGCCAGATTTAAGAGAAACATTAAACGCTACCGTCCTTTGGTGATCTATGTACAAGTCATCATAGGATCCATACTATTTCCTTGGTCGCACAATCAACGAGGAAAGCAAGGTGCCGAACTGTAAATGGGTCATTCACTAAACATGGAGTGTGTTGCAAAATGATAGGGTTATAACCGCTTACGATACATTTGTTAACAAGTTTAATAAAATTGTATGAACGCGATTATGACCAAGGATCTTACGAAGTTTGTAAATTACCATAGAAAGAAATATAAAAAGATCGGACAGGGAAAATAGCATTCAAGGAGGAAAGTCAACCACAAAACACAGAAACAAACACGCAAAGACAAACAAGAAGGCAAAAGTAATAATAAATGCAAATGACATCACAAGCACAAAAGGGTTGACAATAGAGCTACCGCCTTGGAACTGTCAGTGGCAAAGTAGGCCACTGGGGGGTTTAAACCGATTCTAGGGTGCACCAAACCTCACACTTAAGTCAGGTTGTGATAAGTCGCAGAAGAGTTCTTAAATTACTTTTATATTGTAAAAGGAGATCATTGTTACGATAATACAATTTTGCAACAGTATTTCAAAGTGTATGCTAAAACGGTAGCAGCTCTGCTGGTGTAGCATTTTAATTATCACCATCTGACTTCTATTCTAAGAACCTTGGTCATGATTATCTTCATACAATCCTTATTATCCCCGTGTGTAATTGGCACTATATCCTCCTACACCATTACAGGCACGAACTTGAAACGTTAGTATGTGAAGGAATATGTGTGCAGATTTGCAAGTGGGTATTGAAATGTTCGTCCGCGGGACGAGTCTAGTAAGGTGTTGGTAATTTTATATAAAAACATTACTCCTACATTCTTAACTGTAGGAATGTAGAATTGTGTTAAGTATTATCGTTGCCTCATATAACGGGTTCTTGCATGGTCTCCCTTGGACTTGGTAGTGTAGGTGGGATATTTTTTTCAAATTGTGTCATGTTGTATATCAAACTGAATTCATTTGCAAGAGGAGTGAACTGACGCGAAAATAAAATGCACGAAGGTTATCTTGAGGGGTGGGGAGGGATCAACATGTAGAATTTAGTCTATACCTCAATACTTTGAGTGGCTTAACATAAAACAGTATAATTACTCCTACATTTTAACTGTAATAGTGTGAAACTATTTACGTATTAACTTTGCCTCAAGGGTCAATACCTATATAATGGGACTGTGTGTGAACTCCCTGAATCATGCCCTGGGGCTGGATTTGATGTGGTAGGGCCAAAATCCTATTTCCAAATAGTGTCATGTTGCATATCAAATTGGTTGTCAATGCAACAGGAGTATACTGATACAAATTAAATGATCTTTGTTTTATCCGTCTTTTCTGTTTGCAATACATACTTTAACTTTCAGTGTGTTATCACTGGCTTATTTGGATGAATACATGCCACTATTAAAAAAAGTGCGGGGATATGCGATGGCGTGCGATGGTCTAGTTAAACTTTTTAAGAGTTTTAATAAAAAAAGGTTATGGTCCATTCATTTTACAACACAATTCGTATTTAGTGATTGGCCTATTTACAGTTCGCCAATATCTTTTACCTCTGTTATGTCTGAGCGCGATTACCAGACAAATTATGGACTCTATGATGACGTCTTCCTAAATCCTGAAAGGGATGGTCACGCTTACTCTTTGTCTTCAGTTGTCTTGTCATGCACTTAACGGTTTATTTTCTGGAGTACTGGCTGCATGTATTACTAGGCTTTTGCTTTTTATATACATGATCGTCTTTGCATACTACTTATATTGCGTATTTAGGCTGCTTAGTTTGTTAGAGGATATAGCCTGGCGGGAATGAATTTCTGTATACGTTTGATTGGGATGACAAGATGGTAAGTATCGAGTTTGGTTCATCCTAGAACCTGGTTTGAACCCCCAGCGGCATTTTGCCTCTTGTGTGCTGATTGCAGAGTTTACGCATGAAGTCATTTGGTGGTTGTTCGCTTATTGTATACTTTACACAAGGAGTTATTTATTGATTGTTCATTGTTTGAACGGTTTACATACGGAGTCATTTGACGGTTCTTCGAAGATTGTATGATTTACACATGGGTTCTTTCCGTGGTTGTTAGTTAGTTGCATGGTTTACAGCTTAGTCGTTTAGCGGTTATCCGTGATTTATGGATTACACACATATTCATTTGGTTGTAAGGAATCATTTGTTTGTTGTACGCTGATAGTATATTTCACTAAATTAGTACAAATTCACTACAGAACTTTATAATGTGTATCAAATCAAGATTTACACTTTGGTAAACATTTCTAGGATTTTCTTCTGTTTTTTGTGTTGTTTTTTTTTTCATAAAATACATGCGACTGAAGTAGGATTGGTCCTAAGATGGATAATCGTATATACACATTATGTGTTTGTTTTTGGAAGGGAGGAAACATCTTAAAATATCCCAGAAAGACAAACGGAATTAAAGGTAAAATGGTTTTGATTTAAAACATTTTATTGCCAATAATTTACATACATATTAACATTCAACATATATACGATAGAAATATACTCGCCGTCATAAGAAAGTATCCACTTCTGAATATTGATATACAAAAACCATGAGAACCAATAATCACAATTTTTCGTATTATTATATTAGATACAACATTTACATACATGTTTTAATATGAAATATGAACATTCAATAAAGAATAAAATGTTTAAATCGATTCTAAAGCGCAACAGGCGAAAAACAAAAGTCACAGACCTAATAACGTTACAGCTGGTCCCATAAGTGCTCTATCGGACTAAGGTCCGGTGGAAAAGCAGGCCAGGGTAGCACATTGACGTTATTGGCCACCAAGAAGTCGGTGGTCAATTTTGCTGAGTGTGGCCTGGCGTTATCCTTTTGGTACAGTGTAACGTTAGGGTCGTTAGCAAGGAACGGCAAAACAACTGGTTGGAGTATCCCGTCCACGTAACGTTATTAGGTCTGCGACTTTTGTTTTCCGCCTGTTGCGCTTTAGAATCGATTTAAACATTTTATTCTTTATTGAATGTTTATATTTCATATTAAAACATGTTTGTAAATGTTGTATCTAATATAATAATACGAAAAATTGTGATTATTGGTTCTCATGTATATCAATATTTAGAAGTGGATACTTTCTTATGACGGCGAGTATATTATAATGACAAATCGTTCGAGTAACAAGTTCTATCAACATTCGTTTATAATGATTTAATTAATTTGAGAATCAGCTCTTTTAGTCTTCGCCTACGTTGATTCAAGACAACGCAATCAAAAAGTATGATAGATGACCTTTGGAAACGGCCGAACACGATAAATACGAAATATTGTAGTCTCGGTTTGATTGAGACTGTTCATGAACGGTAGTGAAATATGCTTCACGTCCCCTAACCCCGAGTTGAGCAGAACTCAATATTCATAAAATCAATAGTACAGAATTGTAACCATCCCGAAGATATATGGCGGTGGACATGCTATATTTAATGTCATCATTCCATGTCCAGCGGCGTATGGTCCCAGTATCTAATAAAAGTCTATGCCTCGAAGAGCGAAATAAACAAAATGGTATTTAGTTGGGAGCAGCGGTTGTGAAGTCTGCGCAACACAAGTAACAGTCAAAAGACTCAATTAAAAAGCAGACAACATATCCTATGGGTGGTTAAATAATACCCAGAACCTTTATCGGCCGGAGTAGTGGAACCACCGAATCGAAATTTAAGTAAGAAAACAAAAACATATGAAAATATACCACCGATATCTAATTATAAGTATCGGTTCGGATTTCTCTTTATTTATTTTGTGATTAACAAACATAACCCTTAAATGCATTCTTTATCATTCACTCCGATATCATAACTTTCAGATATAGACAGAATGTTAGCGTTATTAGAATAGCGTGTTAGAAACTAAACTAAAATTCGCATCCATTTCACAAATCCTGGAACAAAATATATACTAGCCTCCTTTGAGGCAACCCAAAGAACAACAGCACAATGTATATCAGATGCCTCGCTGTATTGCATAGACAGAGCAATACCTTATAGTACCTACATCAGGAATGTTAGGTCCTTATGCTTATGCTGTGACAGACACACGTACTGTTATGGTACACTTGGAGAGTGTAATCCCCTTTTCAGTATTTATTGGCATTCACACTAGCGTTTGTTTAGTGTTGTGTGACGGCCGTAAAAAGTTGCCCCGACTACAAATCAGTAGTGCTATTACTTATTATTACCTGATCTCCTATATAAATGCTATATCGTCATTTCTTGCTAATTCACTAAGGAAAAGACTGTTCCCGGTGAAAACGAACTGTTACCGGGCTTTAGTTTCGACTGTTTCCCCCACGTGCTGAAATTTCGTTTGCGTGACGTCATGTTGCTTTTTTCACCATAGGTTCCCATTATAAAACAAATTTTCATTTTCACTGTTTCGTACAGTAACATTAATCAGGTAATAAAACAGTTATCACATGTGTGTTTGGGGAACAGTCAAAACTGTTTTCCCTTGGTGTCGGGGGGTGTCAGTGTGAGCAGTTCACACTGCCATCCCCTCCACCTCGGGAAGACAGTTTTGACTGTTCCCCAAACACACATGTGATAACTGTATGCTGGTCCTTTGGAATATCAAGCCCAATCTTCGAGGCTTTAAAGTAGAGTATTGCTTAAGCCGGTGCTAGGAGGCTTGAGAGGTGTTGTACTCGACCTCTCATTAACAGACTCAATAAAACTGAGTCTGCTACTTTTATCTCATGTTTGTGTTTGTTGCTTCCAAGAGATTCCCTTTTCAGTATTTATATAATAGCACAACAAATATCAATGCTTTAAACAAGTTATTGCACGGTCAACAAAATCATTTACTTGACGTGTCAAAATCCTTTATCTGTGTTTTGTTCATCATATCAAAGGAGCGCAAAGTACCGTAACAACACGTCTGGCCTATATAACCTGACATTGGTTCTAATGTCGTGGGGCGTTTTACTTTTAAGCAGGGAACCTAAATAAAATAAAAACTGAAGTAAAACCATATGCTGGCATTTGTAAGCGCACGCCAAACACTATTATTATGTTTAAGATGAGTTCAGTGCTGTGTTTAGATGCTTAGCCCATGAAACATATCCTATATAGAGGGTCTTACATGAGTGACATAGAGTTTAATTAACATTGTTGAAGTGATACGGGAAATAATTCCCGAGTGAGAAAGATTCTTGCGATATAGAAACGAGTGCGTTTTCGCACGAGTTTCTATATCGCAAGAATATTTCTCACGAGTGAATTATTTTCCGTATCACGACAAAAATGTTAATTAAACTATATAATATATATTCTGTGATGAATTTGTTTCCAATCGTCTTTTGACACAAGTATTCCTTCTTCTGTCACTCCTTTGGAGGCAGCGCGGAGTAATATTATGACGTCAATTATTGACGTAATATCGTGACGTCTATCGTTTAGTTCATAACATTTGGCTACTGTGCTATCTTACGCACTAGGCGAGATAGCACAGTAGAGGAAGGGATATGTTATAGATTTTCTCAAACTGGGAAATTTCTATAATTCATCACAGAATATATAATATTGTCTGTTATTAACTTTAATAAACGAGTTGGATAAAACGATAGGATACGTGGCTCTCCCGAGTATCTATATGTTTATCCAACGAGTTTAGTCAATAATACCCAGTCACGAATGCAATATTCTAATTATAACGATAGTTTCACTTTAATGTTGTCAATTTACCTTGTATTCGACGGCAATTTGTAAAAGAAATCATGACGTCGTTTTATTGTTTACATGAATTCAGCTATGTTATGCGGCTGTATCGCGTTCTCGCTACAAATAATGCGACACCTTCTTATTGTTAACCTTAACGGAGATGAAAGAGACTTTGTGTCAAGTATTTGTGTATAACATTAACGTCAAATTTGCATTAAATTCCCCCGATGTACCCAGCCGTTAATAGAAACAACAGTACGTTAGTAGAAAAGTACGCTTCGTTAACAAGGCACGCTGACGTTTTAACTCTTGTGTTTACATAAACATTACATGTGCTATAAATAAACCATTTGCATCTGAGCACTCCCTGTGTTGTGCTTAGCGTCGGCGGAGCGTCACGTAAGGGATACAGCGTAATTAGTACACAAATATTTATTCGGCATAGTGTGCACAGCTTAATTTTATTCAGTTTATTTGTTAGTGTATTTCTCTACGCATCCTAGTGCTTCGTCAACTGTTTCAGTTTATGTGTTAATAAGCATATTCTGCCTTTAAACCAAATTTAACGTTACTAACATGCATTTTATAAAGTAAAATTTCAAATAATGATACATATGTAAGGTGTCTGAACATATCGTATTTTGCATCTATAATACAATAGTGTATTACGATAAATAAGTCATGGCTTTATTACACTCCAAAAAGCCATTATATGTGATTACAGTAGCATTGACTGTGTTGTGTTTATGACACTGGTCAGACTGGTTGTTGTGTTAGACAGCGTTTCGTTTACCAAAGAAGTCTCAAAGGCGGTATGGTGGTCTTGGTATAACAGGCCTGAAGTAGAAATAGTTGGAACATTAACTTACATGAATAAACACGCTGAAATAGATGTTCTATCCACAGAAAAATCACTAAATGCAACCGCCGAAAATCTAACAAAGCGTATGGTCCGTTATACATGTATAGTAGTTTAACTGAACATTGAGTATATGATTCAATTCAGACAAGTGGATTAAAGAGAATACTTAAGAGAGTTTCAATATAAAGAGTGATAAAAATATCGGACAGGGAAAGCAGCATTCAAGGACGACAGTCAACCACAAAACAGAAAAACAAACACGCAAACAGACAAACGAGAAGGCAAAAGTAAAAAAAAAATGCTAACGACATCACAAACACAAAATGGTTGACAATAGGGCTACCGCCTTGGAACGGTCAGTGGCAACAAAGGTCAGAAATGTGTTCAGAAATTGTTTAAAGACAATAATTCACGACAGACTGTTATGTTATTGACCCGAAACACAAAAGAAAGCTAACGCAAAGTGACAACATCATCTCACTAACTGATATACACCTTGATGTGTATTTCACACTACATGTGGCTCGTGACTTACTTCCTGCATATAGGGATTCGTTACGGGGGGACATATTTCAGACAATGTGCAAAGTTCAAAAACCGCGCGTATTCAACCTTTGCAATGTTTTATCGATATTAATTAGATTCATTGTGGGGTCGGTCTTGCATGGACATTTTTGATTAGCATCTCAACCCTTCCTCGGCCGATCAGGTTCTGATAAACTGTCAAGTGGGAGAGACTAAATGATGACAAATAACACAGGTTACTTATCAATAACCTCTCGCGGCGAAAGCGACTGGTGGTTAATTCCTACTCAATTATCAGCACACTTTACACTAAAGGCAAATGTTCGCCATATTTCCGGAGCCATGTCTGTAGTATTTTGTTTATATAAAATAGACTGTTTTGCTATTTATTAAAACTGTAACTGAAGACAGTCAAAGAGAGCATGTAACAGAGTGAAAGAGTGAGGTGGAGATAATAATAGCATTAAGCATGACAAAGTTTAACCTGTAACGCAAGCTGTCATAAAGCAGGCGATATTTCCATTAACAAGAGCTCTGAGCGCTATTTGGGCAAAGTCGGATCGCCTGTCAGGACATGCAGACGTCAATGATCCCAGGTAAATGCCGAGGGCTCCAAAACTTCCAAATCCGCATAATGCATACGTAGCCATTACACCTGTTCGCACCTATCAAAGAAATAAAACACATTTCTAAGAACAAATACATTTTAAGAACGAAATCTTATTTATTGTAGGTATGACATGTATATGTCTTCTTTAGTTTGCACGCTTATCTCACGTGGCTATCTCACATGTATATCCCACAAGGATATCTCACAAGGTTATCTCACATGGCGGCTATTTGACATGGTAATAGCACAAAGCTATCTTACATGGTGTCTCACATGTCTATGGCTATCTTACATGGCTACTAGTATCTCATATGGATATCTAACATAGCTGTTTCACATGGTTATCTTAAATGGCCACCTCACAATGCTATCTCACATGCTATCTCATATGGTTTATAAGTCGATGTATACTCACAAGAGTATAAGAATCCATCATGAGTATCCATGTGAGATTTCCCTATCTCACATGGATCACTCATGATGGATTATTTTTCTCCCATGATGTGTTTATTAACGGCATAAAATCAATATCTTTGCTGATTTAAGGCCAGAATAAGGCGACGTCGACGTAACGTCATGACGTCATAAGTCACATGTCATGTAAGATAGAGTTATCTCACATGAGGAAAATACCTATCTCACATGAGCAGAAATGGGAGAAAAAAAATTCTCACCTGAATGGATCCCAATTTTATCATGGAACCAAGATCAGCAAATGCAAGAAATTCGTTGACGACAATTTTCTTGCCAATCATTTCTCCCACAACCTTACACTCTGACCAAGGTATGCCCATAGCAGCAGCCAAGGGCATGAAAAGGTACGAAAATATCAGCTGAAAACAAAACAAAATTATATAAGGAAATGGTTTTAAAATGAAGCCTAAACCAATAAACGAGATAACAGCTTGATACTGGATTTAATATAGTATGTTCATGGTAGTCATTGAATATGCTCCACCTATTGGTCTAACACCTCCCCTCCCCAAAATACATGATAACGTATCAAACTTCTCGGTATATTTGTTACATTTAAAAATTGAAGTATGTATATAGATACAAAGAAACATACAGTATTAGTCAAATAGTTAGCAAAATTAAATTAAAATTACTTAAATAAAGTGATCTATTTCCTCATAACTGATGTTTCAATTTAAGTCGAACATTTAAAAAAGTGGCAATTTCTTATGCATTTATCACTTAACTCTACATATATATCTACAATACATATTATATACATGTTTTATTGAAAATTTCTAAAATAAATTTACCGGGAAGCTTAGCTCCGGGTAGTTGACAAGGGAACCAAAATATGAGACAATGGCGTTCAAGAAAGCCATAACCGCAATGAACGCTATCAGATTGACGACAATGTAGCCTATAGCTTTAATGGTCGATGAGGCTCCCATGGATAAAGCTTCTAGCATATTCGTCTCCTGTCTGTAATGTACGGTAACCTCCTTGATGTGATATTTATGTATACATTGTGACTTTTACTTTCTGACGTTTTACAAAGAAAGCTAATTCTATACATGCATTATAAATATGTATCACTTTCACACGTCTCCAACCTATTAAATAATATCAATGTATATCAGTTGCGCTGGTAGTCCAGCAACCCTCCCTCGGTAATCGGTATCAAATTTATTTTCATGTCAACCTCATACCAAGTAGACTGTACGTGTAGTCTACTGGTCCCCGAAATCACTATGACTCGCTCACTCCCAGTTACACTGTTTATTATACTGGATACATTTTATACAACACAAACCTAGTTCCTATCTGTTTATTAATATGTCTGTGGATACCATAATAAACCACTTATGCATTATTTATCTGATAACGTACACGAGCTTGTATGGTGTTTTAATATGGAATATAAAGCAAATTCATTAAGTAACATGTAATATATAATGGATCCAAACAAATGAAAAAAATATTGATCATTCAAATGTAGTTCCTTTACAGCTGAACCTAATAAATACTGATAAATGTCATTATTTTCGAGCAACACACACATTTAAAAGAATAAAGCACCAGACTCGGTTTTATTGAGTCTGTTCATGAGAAGTAATGTTAGAAGCAACACCTCTCACGTCCGATAGCACCGGCTAACATTCATCGAATCATGTACATACAACTAAAAAATAAAGAAGAAACATTTACAAATTACGTACCCTTGCGGTATTTTGATTTCGTTTTGTGACTTTATTTCTGACACTTCAGTTTCTGGTAAAGATATCTTTGCAATAGCAAGTGCAGCTGGGGCAGACATGAAGGATGCGATGATAATGTGCTCTGCAGGAACCTTAAATTAAATAACATTTTATTACGTTTTATCTTGCATATATATTATGCGCTTTTCTGATACAGGGGTGACCTAATGCATAATGTTGTATTTGCAGGTGACTGATAAACAAAAATGTGAAATTTATCGGCGTTCATTGAACGTAAGATATGTGACGTCACGAAGAAAGCACAATTTGGTGACGTCTACGTCATGCGTAACATTAGTAAACCATACTAAAAACTATGGATAATCCGTGCACAATGTAACGGAAGTTGAAAGAATAGAAAAAATAAATAAAATAATTAATTAAAACATGTTGAAAGAATTGTGTCTCGTAATAATCTCAGAGAAGAAATGAGACGACGTCTGGCGTATGCAACACTTTCACTATTTTCGGGGCGCTTGTTTCAGTCAAAGGTTTTTCTGCAGTAGCTTGAGTAATTTAAATAATACTTTCATCCATTTATAGTGGTAACTAAAAATACCTTAGTTTTGAAAATCGGGAAATAAATATGTTACAGCCCAAATGATTTTTTGATGGGGCTTTTCCCATGTAAATTCATTGTTGGTGGGACAGCAGAAAATTAAAAAAGTTCATATAACTTCAGTTAGCCTTCATATTTTGCTAAAAAACTTTCAAGCTTTCTTCATTTATGAATATCAACAATTTAAAACCATTTTCGGGTAAAAACTCTATAAAAAAATATATTATTTCAAATGGTTCATGCAGCAGAATGTTGCATTGAAAATGCCCCTTCAAAAATAGCTTTCGGGCATAACATTTTTATTTCTCAACCGATTTTGAAAAGTAAAGTAGTTTTATTTACAACTAAAAATGTCTCTTTCACTGATATAGTTTATTTAGGTACTAGATGTATTTTGTCTGAAAAGTCCAAAAAACCTTTGGCTGAAACAAGCGCCCTAAACAATAGACTCCACAATTAACAAATAATGAACATATGCAAACTTACTCCAAACTGCACAAACGCAGCGATAGCTAAACCAGCGACTGTTGCAAAACCACTACACATAGTAGCGTGGATTTCAGATATCGTCAGTTTATACCAAAACGGCCCTAGTGCTATTGTAGTTTCTGCCTGCAATCCGTATAGAAACAATACGTTTAGATAACATACATTACGTAGAAATACGAGCGCGTTCGTACTTACCATTGTATAATGCGTTTAAGATTCAAGGTAGATAAATAAAAAGAACATTCTATTCGAGGATTTCTATAATTACATTATTTTGTTAGCGGAGCAATGTTTTTGTAAATATAGACGTTGTCCGCCCAAAAAAAATCTTTCAGGTTTTTACGTGTGTTTAGTATTAGTCATTGTCACAATTTATGAATAGCTTATCTAGATCATTTGAAACATTTATTGTCAGAGTTGCATCGTGCAGCATCGGAACCTCAAATTATGTTCGAGGTAGCCATGTGTTAGAAGTTTCGTGTATTTTATTAAATGGAGAAGAGGCGATCTAGAAGGGTGGTTGGTGTCAATTCAAATACATATACAAACCTTCAAACAGTACTTCAGATTCATACGAAATGTGCATATGCGTTAAAATAAGCGGTATATAACCTTTCGGTTAATTATTGTTAATGAAATATTCGGTCTGTAAAGCTCGAAGACTCGGTTACTTTGTTGCTATAGTCCGATTCGTAGATACGATAACGATAATTTTATTCGTCAGCGCTTTAGTCGACCCATCACTTCCGGATAGTTACGTAAGACGCTTCCGCAATGGACACCAACAAACTCATAGATATTAATTTACAACAGAATTATATTGCGAAGGTTGCAGTTGTACATGTAAGTCAAATAAAGTGTACTTCTATCACAAAACAAGAATGTATATAATGTTGTTAATGATGTATACAACAAAACTAGCCGAGTCGTCTAGTTTTCCACGAAACCTTTTCATTAACACTCTCTTAATTGTTCAAATAATTGGTCCGTGAATAAGATGTTTTTATTCATATTTTGAGTGACATCCATAATGCTTCCAGATCGCCTCCCGTCCATTTATTTTCCAATTGAGCATTTATATAAGGTAACATGTTAGTGATCTACAATAAACACTTGCATGGCTTTAAAATATAATTTCTCTTCCGCCGAAAATATGCATTCATTATCTTATAATATGTATTGAGTGAGATATAATCATACTGTTGAGGTGTGTATTTGGTGCAATACCAGAATTCTTATACGTTTTAATTAACCCAAATAAACATATATTTGCTGGATCGTGATTTCTTGATCGTGCGGATAGACACTATGTGCTTTTTCATTGTTTTCTGTTACATACCATTCCGAAGAATATGTGAGCAGATGTAGCGAACGACTCAATTGTCGTGGTACCCAGCACAAACTGTAACACTAAGGCGACAGCCCTGATTATCGATTGCATGACACCAAGATAATACAACACCGACACAATAGCACCAAAGTAAACTATGACGGGCAGGACCTGAAAGAATTAAAAAGAAAAGATTTAAACCAATACATAGTTTCTCTACTCCGATAGCTTATAAGATCGGTAGAGGTGATATGATAAGGGATGTGTTTAAAGCAAAAAAAAAACATCATGTTTAGTGGACGGGGTAGCTTAAAGGGAGACGCGATAATATTGCTTTAGTTTTACCCAACTTTGTTTTGAAAGTAATATTATTTGCCTTTGTTATATCGAAAGTTAAACTCGATTGAACATTAACAAAATATATTTGACCAATATTAAAGATAAAAGGTAGGATAGTTTAGAAACTGGTTTGAATACTTTTTTGTTTAAATATGTTGTCTCCTTTCAAGTAAGAACTTATGGTTTTGCGATCATTGCCTGTTTTTAATGTCTGGTATTTTTTGCCATATATCCTTAAATAATAATTGTTATTAAGGTTATTAAGGTTATTATACAAATCCCATATTATCAATTAATCGCGATTAAAATCGGTAATCAATCGTCTAAGAAGACCGATTAATCTATTATTTCTTTCAAGTCCGATTCCCAACACTAGTTACGCTAATACATGTTTCCCAAAGGTTTTTCGAAGTTTATGGTAACGGCAGACCTGATGGGGTAGCTTTTTATTTATACAAAGGTTACGAATATAAAAACCCTCAACTCGACAATAAGTTCGTTAAAAGCGAAACAAGTAAGTTGAAAAAAACAAACCCGTTCAGAAATTGCTCGGGTACATCATTGTCTAAGTGGGGATAATTAATAATGACAAATTGAAAGTATCTCTCTTGTTATCGTTGCTTATTATTTCTACATTTTCAATAGGGAGATGTTAATTAAGAAAAGAAGCGACAGACTCAGAAATATTAGCTTTGTTCACTTGAAATTCTTAAGGTTAGATAGCATTAACCATAGTTGAAAGGAATTTTTAATTTGTCATCCAGATACCGAGACGTATTATTAAATGCTTCGATGACATGCCCGGTGAAAAGACATCATGACATCGCATGCATATCAATACAAAACAAAATCTTCGACAATAGATGCACAGTTTGTCAATTTGTTTATAAACGGTAGTTCCATACCTTACAAAACATTAGCTAATGGGAAAATAAGTGCGCATAGCTTGTTTATAGAATAATATAACACTTCAAGCTATGGCAGGCAAACTAATAGTCAATAAAGTCAACATCCAAAGAAGTAAGCAAACGATACATTTAAATGTTGCTGTAAAGATACATAAAAAAATAAACGAAGTCGAAATCGTTTTGAGGTTTTCTATGTAAATATTCAAAGCTAGACATTACATTAAACATTTACAATTAACGGCTGATTTGATAGGAAACTTGCAAGATAGATAAATGCGACAACCAAAGCCTTATTTACAGAGGGAAACGCCCTGTACACCGACTTATCTACCCGACTTCGGAAAGTTTTAAGCCGTTATGGAAAACGTTAGTAAAATTAGTGTAGGAACAGGAAAGGATTGGCCGAATGACGGTTTAAATGTGCACATATTGTTTAAGGATACATGTATACTGAAAGGAAAAAGAAACGCATAATCAAAATATTGCTTATACTACACTATTATATACACCTAATTCCACGTAATATTCCTGATATATCTCAACGTGATGTGTAAAAATAGGGGCAATAACTAATTACAGAAAGGACAACTCTGTCATGTAGTAGACCTTTTAATCAAAGTATTCTTTGTTACCCGAAATTCATAAATGTTGAAGTTTCGCTTGAAAAAGTCAAGCCATTTCAGTATTGTATTTAATGTTAAAATATTGCTTTTTTTGAGTTTTTAAGTATATGCTTGCTCACCTGCATGAGCCAAATGCGTCTTCAGTCGTAAATGAAAATTTAAAGGGGTAACCATTGGTGTGTTCGGTGCTGTTTAAACCTTCTTTCCGAAAGGACAGGCCTAATGTCGCTCAGTAATATTCGATTAGCAGTAGCATATTAAACATACAATACATAGCGGAAATACCCATTATGCGTTTCTTTTTCCTTTCAGTATATGTAAGGCACATCTCAAAATAAGTAAGCATGCTCTTAATGTGGATAATGTCACTGTTTAACTAGCTTACCTTAAAGGCAAATGGATGCATGTGAAACTCCTTTCCAAAGACGAACTCGCTTCCTTCATCAGTATAATCCAACATTATAGTGACCTGGTCCCCGATAAACTTACATGCCGTGTATCCGAGCTCCCATCTTAATATAAGAAGACCAAGACAGAATTGAAGGATCATACCCCATATTACAGGTGTCCAGTTGATCTGAAAATTGTATATTAAAAAAGCTGCAAGGGATATAACAACGGAGAAGAGATCGGTAAGAATCTTATTATTTGCTTGTATTTTAAATTGATACGAAAGAAAACATTTACGTCCAATATTGAAAAATTATCTGGGTCCAGCATTGTATTTCCACCTATGGGGGCTGGCGTGGCCAAGCTTATAGCGCTGTGGATTTGAAATCGAAGGGTTCAAGTCTCTTCGGTGCCACTGAGTTTTGTTGGTGTGTTCTTGGGCAAAATAGTTTATCTTAGCCTAAACTAGGGCGGCCACTTGTATCGGAATCTTGTCTGAGCACGTTTAAGAACTATAGAAATATATTCGACAGTAAGGGTATTAAAGGCATGTTCCATAATTTTTATGTATACTTTTCCGCTCTCTGAGGTGGCTCTAAATAACATATTATATGGGTTGGTAAGCCATCAAATAACATTTAATTTAAGGGATTTAATGTTTATAATAATAATAGTAATGAAGAGCTTCCTTTACCTCGCAGGTTACTTATTAAAACAATAAACACATATTACCGAAACTCCTCATTGCTAAGATGTAAAAGTAAGAAAATAAACGGTTTAATTTTACAATTCCTGACTGTCGGTTTTTTTATCCCGCTAAGTAGTGTTAAATTCATATATTGTGTTAGTTTGATAAACATGCTACGACAATAGTTTGCACATGTATGGAAGAGTTTAGCTGGTTTCGATTGTTTCTTGGATAGTTGTTTTCAATAATATACTGAACGATATGTTAAATATCATTTACAGATGATTAGTAAACATTTTATCATTAATCTGGCCTTTTCATGTAGTATTCGATTCAAGAATGTGAGTCTACCTTTTTTGGATGCTTGGAGAAGATCACAGAAACAATAACAAAGAAAGTCATTCCTCCTAGAGGTATCCATTTCTCCCATTGGTCCCAGATGTCTATCACCAGAAACAGAAGTATTCCCGCGACAAATACGATTGTCAGGACTCTGAAACGACAAGGTTATTCTGTAGCTGGAAAAACAGCAAAATACACTCATGTTGGTGCATTTATTGTTACCTGTTAACATTTGCCTTTGATTTTTGAATGCAATGTTGATTTATCAACTTGCATTCATAGTCATTGCTTTTGGCGCTTCCTCATCGCCATCTGGCGGATAACCTACATTCTTTTCTCATAAACCGAGGCTTCAAGTCGCACATGTATGATGATCTATGCTTGACGAACGTAGTGGATGCTGAACACAACTATAATGCAAATAAACAGATCGAGAAACTCTACGAAAATCTCATTATGTATGAGTTGTGGGCGATTTTTCTTTCAAGCGAGTTTTTGCAAGGCAGAAACACGATGTGACGTCACGCGCACCTTCGCTTGACATCGACTATAGTGTTATATTGGCGCAAAGAGCCGATTTAGTCAACCCAAATTAAACGAGATTTCCGGGGGAAGAGTTGTTTCAATATATTTATTATGTATAACTGTATATAGAAAACACTATTTCAAAAGGGTTTTAGTGATTCACGATGTCAGTGAATTATTATTAATGATAAGATGAAATAAAGAAACATGTTTATACACCACTGGATTGTTATTGTGTTGAAATGTAGTATATATATATAGAAATCTTGTTATCGTTATATATCCTGTATAGAACGTTAAAACAACATGATTATTGCTTTATTATGTATAATTCTATATAGCAACAACTATTTCAAAAAGGGTTTAGAGATTGACGATGTCAGTGAATTATTATTAATGATAAGATGAAATAAAGAAACATATTTAGACACCACCGGATTATTATTCTGTTGGAATATAGTATATATATAAATCTTGTTATCGTAATATCTTCTGTATTTAAGCTCGGATTTGATCAAAATTATTAAAGATTGTAGAATTCAGGTACTTGTTGTGCAGGAAAGTTAACACGTGTTTCTACTTCATGACGACTTGACGTCACAATATTATTAAAATCCGATCGCATTTGTTAAGTTGTTTTACTATTAAATCAATAAGTGTCTGTCTCAGTCAACGCTGACAGTTTTATCATCGTCATCCAAAATGGCCATCGATATGTCACTATTTAACTGTACCCGGTTACATTAATACATTATGGATTCTTAAGCCTATTAATTTTCTCAGTAATGTTTGGTGAATTAGGGCACTGTACTTACAAAAAGATTTAATATTTGTTTGTAAACATGTATTTCGAAATCGACTAAATCATGAAACTGCACATGGCTGCAGCATGTTAACCTAGCTACTTCTTCCAGCTAGGTTCTGTTCTGTTTGTTGTTGTTGACTTTTTATCAAAATTATAACCACTTTTACCCGTGTATTTACTTATAGTCAATTTCAGTTCTTTTTTCCACCTATAAATTTGTATTTTTTAGTTAAAACTACAGTAAAATTTCTTTTCAATGTGTGGGACAGACATAGGAAAGTTGAATCAACAGGTAGTGCCTCTTGTTATGTTATTTGTCCCTGCAGCCGAAGGCGTTTTCTAGGTTACGTCTATAGAATGTCTATCTACAAAATGTACATATAAATTGCTTTCTTACTTAATAGTTGCTCTACCATTCTCACCGGTCTTATATGTCTGTTGACAATTTCATCAAAGTCTTTAATATGTTTATTATTTTCCTTATTTTCTCTTTCCTTGACTATTCGAGGCAATATTTTGGGGGGAAAACTTGCCCAAAAGTAACTGGCTTCTAATTTAATATGCATAGTAGGTCCCATAACACTAGTGACTTCCTACCGTTGTAACATATTTAAAGCCTTTATAACAGATTGTCCGTCATTTGCCCTTTGACCATTTGTTGTTAACACTCTAGCACCTTCATTATATATCCTATCTTTACTAAATTTGGTCAGTGTCTTCATATCCATGAGAGCTCGGACAAGTTCGATACAACAGTTATTGCCCTTGATTTAATTAAAAAAAAACAATAGTTTGCCTTGTGAACACACTAGCACCTTCATTGTGCATCTGATATTTACCAAACTTAGTCAGAGTCTCTATATTAATGAACGGTCAGACAAGTTCGAAAACCATCCATACTGTTATTGTCCTTGATTTAATGGAAACTCCTATATTTTGCTTTTTGAATCTTTTTGAATAGTCCCTTCGTTTTGCATGCGATGTTTACCAAACTTTGTCATTTATATTAATGTCAGCTTGGGCAAGTTTGGAAACCACCCATATCGGATAATAAACGCAAAAGTTATTACCCTTGATTTAATGGGAAATCCTATATTTTGCATTGTGAACACTAGCCCCTTCATTGTGCAACCGATCCTTACCTAACTTGGCCGGATTCTTTATATTAATGAAGGCTTAGAAAAGTTTGAAAACAACCCATATCGGTTAATAACATTCAGAGTTGTTGCCCTTGATTTAATGGAAAATCCTATATTTGCCCTGTTAACTCTTAATATAGCCGCCTCATTGTGTATCCGATTTTTACCAAACTTGGTCACAGTCTTTATATTAACGAAAGCGTGTACCATACAGAAAACTACATATATCGTATTATAAACACGATAGTTCCCTTGATTTAATGACAATGTCCTATATTTGTCTCGTAAACATATCTTTCATTCGATCTTTACTAAAGTCAATATATTTATATTAATAAAAGCTTGGACAAGTTCAAAACCAGTTGCATCAGACTAGACACGTCAGAGTTATAGCCCTTGATTTTTAAAAGAATCTACTTTGCAAAAGAAAACAGTTCTAAACTTTTCACTTGCTTCCTGGACGTGAGACAAGCATTTGACCACGTTTCTCATAGCATCTTGATGCTGAAACTGTATAGGATGGGGATTAAAAAAATCTATTTTTAAAATTATTCTAAGTATGTTTGAAAATGTTTATAGCTGTGTTAAATCACAAGGCCAATCCTCGGATTGGTTCCCCATTTTACAGGGTACCAGACAAGGCCAAGTAATGAGCCCGTATTTATACTTAGTTTTCATTAATGATATTATGGATAAATTAGACCAATCACCCTACGGTCTGAAAATTAATGATACTGGTTACAGTTGCCCAACATCGGCGGATGATATGGTACTCAGTTCACTCACTAAGAACGGCTTAGAAAAAACTTATGTCAATATGTCATAACAACTCTATCCGTGAAAAATATACATATAATGCTAATAAATGTAATGTTGTTGTTTTTAACGAACGCCTTTCTGATTCACAGAGGAATCCAAGGCTATGGCACTTAGGCCAAAACATTGTTGATGAAACATACACATATGTTCATTTAGGTATTTTATGCAGTAAGGATATGAGTCTGAATGAAAACATTAAAGACGCATGCACAAAACTACGTAAAACATACTTTGGATTGTCCGACTGTGGCGTCCATCAAAATGGTCTTCACCCAATAACAGTAAAACATTTATATCAAACGGTTGTACTATCGAGGGCATTATACGGCTGCGAACTATGGAACACCATTTCTGACACTCAATTGAAGTCTTTAGAGCGTGTACATGTTCAATGTATTAAATATATGCAGTCTCTGCCTAAACAAACTCGTAGTGACGTCGCACTAGCTTTAATCGGTCTCACAAGAATCGAATATGAAATTGATAAGCGTAAGTTATTGTTGTTTGGCCAATTATGCAGCATTAATAAAGGATTTAGAATACAGACAATTTTCGCTAATAGACTTATGCAATTTATGTCTCACCCACGTAAAACACAAGGCTTTA
This sequence comes from Cyrtodaria siliqua, assembly GCA_037043455.1. Lineage (NCBI taxonomy): Eukaryota > Metazoa > Mollusca > Bivalvia > Adapedonta > Hiatellidae > Cyrtodaria > Cyrtodaria siliqua. The sequence continues at coordinate 112,395 of JAWPHD010005790.1, read as the reverse complement.
TGCCAGACATTTACCGTATATTAGGGAAATACCAATTAACTTACGTTTTAACGGAATATATTTCTACTGCATGTTTTCCTACGTTAAGACAATGGAAAAAAAGACTTAAATCAAATATACATAAGTCAGCCGAACTTGATTTCAGATCAAGACTTATCCAAGATTATAGTCTTAATAATTTTCTCAAGATACAAGGGGAAATAACGCCAAACAGTATATGGTACTTCTCCCAATTATATCGTGATTATTTACCGTACTGTAGAACTGTCATATTTGTCATTGGTAAACTATTTGCACGCAAATATTTAACTGTTTGTGCAAATTAATTACAGAAACGGTAGCTGAACATTTAATTTTATTTTGTTCATCAAACAATACCTTGCGGCATTCGTTATTATGCAAGATACACAAAATATGCGGCTTAAATAAGTATGACCAACTTTGTAACTTAAGCGCGTTTAATCAAATTATAGAATTAGTGTCCGGCTTTCCGTCTTTAAACATGTCGGACAAACAAACGGTTGCTATTTCTAAAACCACGTTCAGATACTTACATCATATGACGAAATCTTTAAATATTGTGTATATATAGGGCTCCTATTTAAAGTATGTTAAGTTTCTTTGAACTAATGAGACTATGTTTTATTTACAAATACTTTGCATAATAAATGTTTGTATTGAATATTATATCAAGATAGAATTTTAAATTTAAAAATTGATTTAAAACTCAAATCAAATTTTTGCTATATGCTTGCCAGTAACTTATCTTTGAAAAGAAATATTTAGAACCTTCAAAAATGCTATCCTTTTTATCTTAATTCTAAGGATCATGTTTGAAAACAAATACATATGAAACTTATGTCAATCCAAGAATCCATGAAGTGTATGTTCTTGTGTTTCGTTTCGGCAAGACATGTCGGCCTTTGGATTATCTATGGCAAGAGTACTTGAATAAATATTATTTCTACACATATACTTCATTATTAAGTGGAGGAACATTTCCTGTTAATCTCCGTCCGTTTGTACATATGTTAAATAAGTCAAACTGTCAAGTTTAAATATTTGTTTGCTTTGTATAAATTTGTTCTTGTTCTTGTATATAACTTAACCGTCATGTACTGTCTATTTGTTTTTGTGTATGTGTATTCACTGTGTATATATGTTATTTTGACTCTCCTGTATATTTCATATTATGGAGGAAATAAAGAATCAATCAATCAATCATCTTGTTCCCGGAAGACTACTTAATACACGCCACTCAGTAAATGACATAATTTTAGACATGGATGTCATCTTGAGTGACAGTTTGGCCATGAAACACGAATTTGTCTATCCATCAGCAATTTCATAAAATAATATTCTAGTCTAGATTTGAAACAGTTTAATGACAATTGATCACAATATATTTGGAATGGATCGACTATCTAAGATTTTTGTAGGTCGCCCAAGATCGCCAAGTTGACTAAAACTATGTAATCGTGCAAATATTCATACAGTCTCTCCTATCAAACTTTGCATTCGCAGTACTTTCAGTACTTGGATTTAATCTACTTTTAGGACTGTCACGAACATGAATAATTAACAAAGGGCATACGATCCCAAAAAATGCTTTCTGTCAGATTTTCAGACACTTCAAACAATAAAACACTCACATATTTGCGAAATATCAGACAAAAACAAAGAGAATACATAAGATTTAAAACAGCTCACTACTAATTATAATGTAATTAGTGATGGTACAACAATTTTGATTAATGCATTCATTGTTGTAGTTGTAATCCATCTTGTAGTGTCACAGTATTATGCAATAATGATACATCATTCACACACATATGCAACAGGTTCCATGTTTCTGTTCGACTTTCCAGACCTATTTTCAAAATGAAAACAGCTGAACTATATGCTTGAGATGGCATAGAGTGCGTATGATGTATTGTAACTTCTATAAAGGCAGTATGTTATTTAATACGTATAATCTGAACTAGTTATACACAATATGTATCATTGAAAACGATGTAGATTCACCACGCAAAGTTTGCTAAGATTTCAATTCGAAATCCATTATTTTATTATCAAAAATTAAAAAACAATTTGCTTGTGTATTTTGCATGTCACCCTAACAATTTCTCTATTATTTGCGGTTTATTCTAAAACAAAAGTATGAGCGTGGACCTTTGGAAACGGCCGAATATGATAAATACGAAATATTGCAGTCTCGGTTTTGCTGAGACTGGTCCTGAACGGCAGTGAGATATGCTTGCTACCGTTCACGCCCACTAGCCCCGGGTTGAGTAGAACTCAGTATTCATAAAATCAATACTATAGAATTTAACCATCCCAAATGATCAGGCGTAATCCGCCAGGTTTTGAGGCATAAACCAGGCATAAACAAGGCGTAAATGATAGTTACGTGTTATTTGCCAGGCGTAAGCGAGCAGTACACGTAATTTCTATATATTGACGGGCGTAAATGCAAGGCGTAAATTTTAAAACCAGGCGTAATTTAAAAATATTGAGGCGTAACTTTTCAAAGAGGCGTAAATTTGGACTAAAACTTTTAGAAGAGGCGTAAATTTGGACTTACACTTTTAGAAGAGGCGTAAATTTGGACAAACTTTTTGACACTCCGTTTACAAGGAGGTGTAAACAGGCGTAAACCAGGCGTTAATGATAGTTACGTGTTATTAGCCAGGCGTAAGCGAGCAGGACACTTAATTTCTATATATTAACGGGCGTAAATGCAAGGCGTAAATTTTAAAACCAGGCGTAATTTAAAAATATTGAGGCGTAACTTTTCAAAGATGCGTAAATTTGTACTTACACTTTTAGAAGAGGCGTAAATTTGGACTTAAACTTTTAGAAGAGGCGTAAAGGCGTAAATTTGGACTTACACTTTTAGAAGAGAAGTAAATTTGGAGTTACACTTTTAGAAGAAGCGTAAATTTGGCCTTATACTTTTAGAAGAGGCGAACTGTGGACAAATTTTTTGACACTCCGTTTACAAGGAGGTATAAACTGGACTTTACTGGGAAAAGGAGGCAAAAACTGGACTTAGACTTTTTCTTTCTGGACTTAGACTTTTTCTTTTTTCTTTACTGTAAAAAGGAGACTGGACTGAATTTCCTTATTCTTTACTTTTTTTTCTGGACTTAGACTTTTTCTTTACTGTATAAAAGGAGACTGGACTGAATTTTCATCGCTAATAATATGGAGACGAAAAAAAATAATTTCAAATCAATATATATTATAAATGAATGAAATGAATTAAAATAAATAAAAACATACATTAGTTTTGATTCATTTTGTTTAAAATAATAGGGTTTTAACAGTTTGATTAACCCTTACCCGACTACATTTGACTAAAGTTGTATTTTTTCGGACTAAGGAAACTGCTTCTGAAACTACTAGCCTACTGTGCATTTCAGTGTGCCAGTTAAAATGAGTACATCAACTAGACGGGGTTGTTTTTTTAACAAAACATTTGTCTTCCTCCACACTCTCAGTGTAATGCATATAAAACCAACCTGGCTGAGAATTGCGCTCTGGACATCGTCTCGATATGGTGAACATTTGTGCCAAGTTATTACAAAATCCCTCAAGTGGTTCAAGAGATATGGAGCAGACACGAAATATAGTGCATATGATCTTCCACCTCTAATTGTGACCTTGACCTTGAACGGAAGTGGCTGGAGTTGCGCTCTGCACGTCGTCTCACTATGGTGAACATTTGCGTAAAGTTATTTCAAAATCCCTCAAGTGGTTCAAGAGATATGGAGCAGACACGAAATATAGTGCATATGTCATTCGACCTCTAATTGTGACCCTGACCTTGAACGGAAGTGGCTAGAGTTGCGCTCTGCACGTTGTCTCACTATGGTGAACATTTGTGCCAAGTTATTTCAAAATCCCTTAATTGGTTCAAGAGATATTTAGCGGACAAAAAATATAGTGCATATGACCTTCGACCTCTATGTGTTACCTTGACCTTGAATGGAAGTGGCTTGAGTTGGGCTCTGACATCGTCTCACTATGGTGAACATTTGTGCCAAGTTATTTCAAAATCCCTCAAGCGGTTAAAGAGATATGGAGCGGAAATGAAAGATAGTGCATATGACCTTTGACCTCTAAGCGTGACCTTGAACGGACGTGGCTGGACATTGTGCTCTGCACATCGTCTCGATATGGTGAACATTATGCAAAGTTATTTCAAAATCCCTCAAGCGGTTCAAGAGATATGGAGACACGAAATATAGTGCATATGACCTTCGACCTCTAAGTGTGACCTTGACCTTGAACGGACGTGGCTGGAAGATGCGCTGCGCTCTGCACGTCGTCTCGATATGGTGAACATTTGTGCCAAGTTATTTCAAAATCCCTCAAGCAGTTCAAGAGATTTGGAGAGGACACCATAGACACGAATTGTGACGGACAGACAGACAGACAGACATCCAAGCTTAGGGCAATATTAGGGGTAAGACATAATTAAAACATCAGAAACATGAACACATATCGAAATTGCCATCTCTTTTCAACCGGGTTTTAACCGGGAAGTAACCGGGAAATCGACCTGGGAATAGTACGTGACGTCACAGTTTAGAAAAGCCGTTACGACGATGCGTGCCTTTTCAACAAGCAGAAGTTCTAAAAAACATCGTAAGTATTTTCGAGCGTATAAACAATGTCACACGTATATATATATATTCTTTCACGAAACAGAAACTCAATAGTTTTTAGATGGAGGAATTCGCATGCTGAAAACGATGTCATCAGTTATCAGTCATCATTATGCGTTAGAATACAGCTCATTACATTTAATTACATGCATACTTTTATGATTTAAACAATTTGCGTAAACTGTTTGGTTTATAAGCATAACATCTAGAGGTTTTAGAACGGCGACTTCAGTTGCTTTGATTGAAAAGCAGACGGCGCTTTCCTGCCCGTTTCCGCTCAAAACAAAACAGATTCTGAATGACATATTTTATGAAACAAAGAGGTGTATTCATATAGGCATGCTTTAAACAGGATTATCAAGAAAATGATTTGTTCACTTTTGGTTTATCAATTCTACACTTACAGCTATGTTCCACCCCGCCCCACTCCCCACCCACCCCCACAGAAAATGATTTGTTCACTTTTGGTTTATCAATTCTACATTTATAGCTATGTTGCAACTTCACCCCCCCCCCCCACCCACCCAACCACCCACACCACACACACCGGAAGTCAATATTTGGGCCCCCACCCCTAACGGCCAATATTTAGTGCAGTGGGTGGGGTAAACAAATATTTTTTGCTAAACAACACTTCCAAACTCTTACTTTCTCAATATTGTTATGTTTTGTATACATTTATAGAAGTAATATGCTAAAATGCTACCTTTTTCACCTTTATTTGTAAAAAATAAATTGCCCCAGAGACATCAACTTGACGCGAATTGGCTTTTAGCAGGTGTTTCCAAATTAGTTTACACCGTGTTTGCAAAATTGCACATCCAAGTCTTGAATTTCTGCCTAATACACTGTCCCCCAACCATTCCCCCCCCCCCCCCCCCCCCCCCCCCCCCCCCCCCCCCCCCCCATCATTTTGCTGATGACGTTCAACCCGGTCGTTCTAAAATGTCTTATTATATTTCTATACGCTGGAAAAACTGAATAAGTTGCTGCTGCAAAAATGAGTTGCTGCTGCAAAGCCATGGACGAGAATACTCCACGGGTCTATGTACGTTCTACCTAAGGCCAAACAAAATTAATACTTTGTTTCCGCTAACGTCTTGAAAAAAATAGGGTAGGTAGGTAGGCATAACTTATTTTTTTCTTTTTTTTTCCTACGCGATATAAATTTGTAAAGGACATGTTTTCTTATTCGATTACGTAAAAAAAATATCCGAAATTTTGTACCATCCAAACTACTATGACACCGCATTTTTACGGCCCGAACATTTCACAAACACTCAATCGAAATACCATCAATTACAAACTTTGTTCATGCATTAATGTGTTTTGAATGACAAAAATGGTATTTCTTATCAAAAAGGAAAGAAAACACAACCCTAATAGCAGGATAATGTAGTTTGATGTCAATAATTGTCGATCTCAGTTGTGACAAACTGCCGATACTAAGCCAGGCAAAATATTCAAACTTCTTATTGTTTCAATGTGTGTATAACACATTTTAATTACTTTATTGCAAGTGTTTTCACAGTTCACAATACACATGGGAGTATTTTGTCTTGAGGATCTTGAGATCAAGTAAGATTTTGAGGATTTTTTTTTTAGACGGGCCCGACGGGCTCATTGTCTGTAAAATGAGACAGGCCCGGAATGGATTTCGAGGAGCCCCGGGCGTCTGGCTATCCTACTTTTCGAGCATTGAGCAGTAAACGTGTTGCCATGTCGTTAAAATTAAGGACAAACTCGACAGATCTGACAACGATTTTTTGAAAAAACATTGTCATCGTGTGGACACCTGCATCGGTAGACGCTTTATTGACATGCGTTTCAAGTATCGGGACGACTAATTACCGGAAAGATTTATATTATGCGGAAAGATAGAAAAGAACAAAAACGATCGAACACATTTTTTGTTACAAAAACGGTGAAAAAAACTTTAGGGTCGGCGGAAAAAAATAGGGTCGGTCGGGTTAGCGGAAACAGAGAATTCATTTTGTTTGGCCTAATCAAAGTATGAACGTATAATAACTTGTATAAAAAAAATGGTATTGGTTAACAAAAAAAAAATTGCTGTTAGAAGAATCAATGAACTGAAGCTTGTACTAATTAACCCAAGATTATTTATATATAGTTCAAGCAAAAACACTGCAGCTTCAAAAACTGTATTTGTTGTTGTTGTTAACTGTAAGTTGATGGGGGGGAAAGCTCATAAAACATTATGGCTAATTTAAATGACTCTGAACAATCACCCTAGATGGTAGCATTGCATTATAGACACAGCAGTCACACACAAAGGGTGTGATCAAAGCGCTCTAGCCGCTAATCTCAGAAAAACTTTTTATTAAAGATTTAATTAAGAACAACAAACATTTTAAGGCAGCAGATCGAACTTAAAAAGAAAACATGATGTATTTTTATGTTTTATGAAAAACTATTTTCAGCTTTTGGTTTCTTGGAGAGGCCAAAAATGATGTACGTGCAGATGAGGAGGGATGAGCTTTTGTGGTGCATAGATTAAAGTACCTCGGATGGAAAAAAAAGCTCGGCCCTACCAAACTCGTCACCAAGGAAGATTGTTTGGAGATGCCGCTGTACGGCAATGGGACTGCTGTTTTTACATAATGTATCAGAATGTATTAAGGTTGTAAAGGCAACTTTATGAGAAAAAAAAAGACTGTTGACTACATGAACAATGCCTCAAGAATCATAATGAATGGTCTTGGGTGAACTGATAATCAAAAAAACAGTCTGAACTGGTAAAGGGATTGTGGAAGCAGCTCATGCCTGAAAATCACTAACAATATTTACATATGATTAAGAATGCAAAAGATCTTTTTTTAATTTATTGTATGCATGATGTGCATAATTAAATTCAATTGAAAGAATTTTAAGATACATTATATATGTATATACATTATGAAATATAAAGTTTTCTTTAAAGTGTTTTAAACTACAATTACTATCTTGTCTTTTCAGTAGTTCCAAGTATACGTACTTGTATAAGAATTTGTTTTTATAGTCCAGTATGTAAAAGTCCAGTAGTATGCACTTTTGCATGTAATTCATTGCGTACATAAGGTCAAATAAAATAATATGTGTGGTTCCGGTTACATTGGGGAAACTTCTTTTTTTTTTGGTGACAGATTTTTGAACCAGTAAAAAAAGCCTTGACTGGAAGTTGGTTTTGCTTCATGTTAACTTGTAACTTCCTCCATCATGTTAGCTAAACCTAATTTCCGAATGCCATAACATTTTTTCGATACAGATTCCTAAGTCTAAGATTAAAATCGAGGAGGCCGTCATCTTGCTTACCGGAAGCGCCACTTTCTGAGATTTGCCTCATTTACTTTCGTACCTTTTCTCAAAAAAATAAGATCGTTTTAGCGTTGGTGAAAATTACCCAAAAATCTAGGGTCGGTCGGGTCAACGGAACCATACATTATTTTATTTGGCCTGACGTATAGGAAACAAGTGAGTGGCCTTGTTAAATGTAGATTTGTTGGTTTGAAACTGTGTCAGTTTTAATGGTGGTGCCGAAGACCTCAGAAAGCTTTAATATTGTACAGTCTAGATGATAATCCATTCGCTAGGAACCGTGTATGTGCCCCAGCTGGGATTTAAACCCAATATGTTGGCGATCGTGAAAAAAAATGTCTGCATGACCTATTGTTAATGACTGCCCGTCAATTAATATGAGATCATTAAATAATTTCTACCTCATTTAGAAAGAATAATTAAGTTGTTATTATTGGTATCTGCAGGCCATGTTTGTGTATAAAAGGGGCATTTGTGTTTTAATGGCAAACTCGCCAGCAATTTTGTACGCATTTGACAGGGTCAAAATACACCTGAGTGCTCATGTTGCTCACTGCTCACATGACATGATGTTGATCCTTGTCGAAATTATTTCTATTCAACATTAAACACGGCCGCCAGCGGCCATCTTTGTTTACATAGAGTTTATGTAGTAACCATTTGTAGCGACTTCTCTGAAACTACTTAATGGATTTTCATGAAACTTCACAGGAATGTTGCTCTTGATGTCTAGTTGATCCTAGCAAAATCTCAGGTTGGCCGGAAATTCAAGATGGCAACGACGGATAAAAATAGATTTTTAAAAAAAAAGTTTGTAGCGAAATACCTGTGAAAACTATAAGTTAAACAATGCCCAGAGCCTTTATCGGCAGAAGTAGTGGAACCACCGAATCGAAATTTAAGGAAGAAAACAGAAACATTTGAAAATGTACTACCAATATCTAAATATAAGTATCGGGCTCAGCGGCGGGTGTCTTTCTACCGTTTTAATAAACAAATTTAATTAAAGAATGATGGCATTTAAATTAGGTACCAGCACCTTCAGAGGAGTTTACGTTGTCGCCAATATATAATTATTCTTAATGATCACTTGATATTCTTTTGAAAATTTGCTTTAGTCGGAATTTGGACTGACCTCAGTGTTATTTAGGACAATATAGGCATCATATAAAATCGAAACTGGAAGTTTCAGAGAAGAAGTCGTCACATTGTTCCTATATAAAAAGTGTAAATACAAATATTTAACGTCAAATACAATTCGATTGAATTTTGAGTAGAATTAAGTACATGTCGTGAAAGTCATTTTGGTAAAAGTCCCAAACCAAAATCACTGTAAGGCCACACTTAAAAACATTTATGTTTGCCCTTTCCCGACCAACCCGAAAAAGGGCCGTACTTATTCTTTGCCCCCATTTTCAGAGCTTCTGTCTTAATAAAAATGGTTTTCAATTAAACGTGAATGTCAAATAGATTGTACCCGCACAAAAATGCCAAACATTGGAACGAGGTTCTCAATGAAGTTATTAAGATGAATTAGACCCCTGTTTTAAGGGTAAGAACATGTTTCACATTAATTTTCATTAATTTAACTTTCAAAGCTACCTTTAAGATACATATATTTTACAGGTTAAAGGCTAAAATCATTCCTTATCTACAAAACTAAAGACAACAGCCAGCAGGACATATGCGATAGCATTTCGTCTGGAGGCGTGGGCGTAGGAATGGACAACGAATTGCGCAATGTCGACCGAGTGCAGCTCAGCCAATTTTACTCAGATGTCACATGGATGCTACTGATAGTGCTGGGACCTTACAGAAGATTTTTTCTTGTCTACCCGACTTTCAAGGTAGCCATCGTTGCCAAATATAGCCAAAACCTTAACAAATCGTCTTCTCCAGAACGGCACGATAGAACTTGACAACACGTTTCTTAGAATTGAGCGCTGGTTACTCAACTATCAAAACTAAACTGTTTGTATGTTTTCTTCTTCGTAACTTTTCAAGACGGCCACGACGGGGACGTTAGGTTTATAGGGAAGTGTATTAAAATGCCAACTCCTCGGAAACTGCTATCAGTATTTCAATGAAACTGGACAAAGGTGTTTATTTGATGGTGCCCTTTCAGATTTCAGATTTCGTTGAACGCGTAATCAAAGAAGGCAGCCTTTCGGGAAATATATCAACATTTAGGAAACTTCAAGCAACATTTCCTAATAAAATATCACTTTTTTCTTAATGATCGCCAACGCATAGACTATCAAGTTTGTTCAAATGAAGTTCCCGTGGTCAAAATGACTGAGCCCCAGAGGTCAAACGTTTGTATATGAAGACTGTGCACGCTTTACATAGACTTATAAACTTTAAGGGAAAACTCTGAAAATCTAATTAGCATCTGCCCCAGGTCCATCCCCACCACTGAGGATATATCCACTGAATCATAACTTGGAAAACGTTGAGATCCTCACCATATAACCATATATACACTTACTGGGCATAAATAGATGGATACAACTATCCAACCAGCATCGACCACTGGGTCCGTCTCCATCCCTACGGAAATCGTCCCTGTGTCATAACTTGGAAACCGTGGAGATCCCATCCTATAACCGTATATACACTTGCTAGGCATTAACAGATGGATACAACCGTCCAACCAGCATCTGCCCTGGAGTATATCCCCTCCACTGGTGACATAACCAATGGGTCATTACTTGGAAACTGATAAGATCCCCACCATTACCATATATACACTTACTACACTGGGCCTCAACACTTTAAGGCGGGTGCAGGAAGTTGAATCGTCTGCGTGGTCTAATTATGTTAAGAAAGTATAACAAGCTTGTTTGACAATGTTTTCATCTGCGTGAAGATTATCCGGTTAGCGAATCAGGGCCATTTTGGCCCTCTTCTTTTAAAAATTATAATATTAAAGGTCTTTCATTTCTTTCTCCGATATTTGCCAGACTTGGTTTATTCTCTTGTTACTCTTGCTCCTGCCAAGTCATTGAGTACCTTCATTGTGACTTTCTAGGCTATTGTTTTTTTGTATTATATTTACACGAGCATATTTGTGATTACTTATATTGCCTATTGATGCTGCCTTGTCGGTTAGAGATTAGATCATGTCGGGGATTTCTTTATTTACACTGTCCTGTTTTAATGTGTTGACAGTAGGGTAAATGTGAGGTTTGATGCACCTTAGAACCGGTTTAAACCCCCAGTGGCCTTTGTTGCCACTGACCGTTCCAAGGCGGTAGCCCTATTGTCAACCCTTTTGTTTTTTGTGATGTCGTTTGCATTTTTTATTGCTTTTGCCTTCTTGTTTGTCTGTTTGCGTGTTTGTTTTTGTGTTTTGTGGTTGACTGTCGTCCTTGAATGCTGCTTTCCCTGTCCGATATTTTTATATTTCTTTGTTCAGACTGCATTGAAAAGCCCGAAAAAGAAACTCTCATTCCAATCATTTCACCCCGATCCCATCCGCCACACCCGCCAATTTGATAGAGCATGGAAGCTTTGTGTTTTCCTTTGATTTCCACCACGTTTTAAAATAGGTAGAACGATACAGGTCCTCTTGTGTGTTTTGTTTTGTTTTGTTTTGTTTTTTTAGAGAGGATGGGTCAGTGGGCCGTTGTCACACAAAGTTTAATTTGGTTTGATACTACTCAAAATAAGAAGAATATTTCTCCATACGTTTACCAGTGAAATTAACTACGAACCATTTTCAAACGGTTACACGGAATGTGTTAGCAATGTTGCATTACACTGGGCATTGTCAGGTCTTCTGCATTAGACGAAAGAACAAAATGTTGATATACATCGTTCTGTTAATTAAAAAGAGTCCGAGATTTTTGATAATTTCTAAAAATCATTAATTTACCCCAAAACAACAATACTAAAATTTTAATATGTTTTGTCAATTTATTCGTTACGTTTTGTCACTACCAATGGAACTATGGACGTGAAATTTCCCCGAAATTGACTAACCTTTGACAGTTTAAATACATACACCGAATAGTTTTGAAAAACACAGATTGTGTTACTCATCCAAAATTTAAGTAAACTGTCAAGACCTAGTTGCATAATCTAAAGAAAATGGTGACAGATGTTTGTTAGAAATCAATAATCATGAAAATAATACGAAATAACATATCTGGGTGAAAACGAGTATTTTATTGGAATTTCAAAATCTGAATTTTCAATTTTATTCTTTTTAGTGTGAAATGTTCCTAAAGAATACAGAAACACGAAACATTTTCCATTTTGGAACGCCATTTGTATTTAAACTTGGTCCTTAACTTATTTTGAGGAGATATTTTAAAAAGGATTTTTTACCTGAAAACGAACACAGTGTAAACACGTTTATACCTATTAGTATAATTCTATTCCACGAAGGAGTTATTTGTTAATAGTGTTTTCAAATTTAAGAGAGTGTCAGATTGTATTTCAGATATGCTCTGGTCATTGATGTGTTCTGAATCTGGAGTTGCAGTAGACAATTTGTTAGCATACTTGTCTCTCGTATGAGGGGCACTATGTTTTGTTTTGTTTTGTTAAATTTTTCTTTAAAAAAACATAAGAATACATAATTGCCTACATGCTCAAAATTTGAAATAACGGTCTGGAAAGGATATATAGTAAACATACTAGCAGCAGCACATTTTACCTACTGTAAAAAAAGGTGGCGTTAATATGACAAAGGTTTAAATACATCCTTTGTTTGTAATAGACAAAGTCGAATGCGTGTTATAAATATATATTAATGTCTATTATTGATTGGGGGTTTATTTACATTTTACATGTCTATATCATTATTCCTTTTAACAAAAAAAACACTAACCCTTTTTGGGGACCTATGAAGCCTTGACACAAAGATAAGGCTTAGGTTTACGGTTGTGAATCACTGACTAACACTACCGTTCGGCGAGATCTTTAACGTGCACAGGGTATGGAACATTCCATGCAACGGGATCGACGGGGAAAGACGGCATACTTTCAAAGTACCTTGTCGAGTAAGATACTGCGGGAGTGTGTTTTCATATATCTGAGATATGACCCCACTGGGAATCGAACATTGGACCTTGGACTAGTTGCAAACATGCTAACCACTCGGCCACCGCAATGATATGTTAATAAACATGTGTAGATAATATGCGATGTTTACGAACGTCTAACGTCGTGCACAATATCCGTATTTTCTCATTTTGAATTGAATTACAGTATGAGCTACCGACTCAAACATCATTCCCCGACTATTTAATAATAGTAATAGCGTAATAGTAGAGCGTCCGCATCGCATGCAGGAGGTCGTGTCTTCAAATTCCGGCCGGGTCGTACTAAAGACTTCATAAAAAAAAGGCTACTAGTAGCCCAATTCAATATTTAATTTCAGGACAGTATTGTATTTTCTCACTTCACGACTTCATTTCTTTAAACGTCATGACATGTAATTCAAGAAGTCAAAGATTTAAATTGGGACCCCCCCCCCCCCCCACCCCCACCCACATACACACACACACACACCAACCCTCCACCCCTCCCTCCACCGGATCAATTCAACATAAACATTTCGTATACACGGATATAGTTATGGTAACAAACACGCCTGATTATCGCGTTGCAGAAATCAACAAAATAATTCTAACAATAGACTTTTCTGTCGTCTATTTTTGTAAACGTTATAAATAACTCTGCATATGACGTAAACCCCAAATAGTGCCGCTGCTAGTATTTCCACTGTAAATATTATTAAGGGCGATCTCATTTCACATCCTAAGCATATCTGACACACCCAACTTCAACTGGTGTAGAAGGAGTTCAGGTTGCACGGAATCTATAAAATTGCAATGAAATTTCATTACAAATGTGGCTGTTTTACCTTTCGACCATGTCTTCTGGACTTAGAAAGCGGAGCCCGTATTAGAACCCTTCGTTGTCATATAGACATCCTAGGCATCATTTGAGCCAAATATGAACACAATTCTGCAGCTTACTAAGGAGAACTTCAGGTTACGAGAAAATCCGACTGACAGACTGACTACAATATATATCCGCCTTTTCTTCGAAAAGTGTTTTAATTTTCTGTATTATTCAACAACTCCTAAAAAAAGAAGCTCATCGACCAATAAGCCGAATTTATATAAATTAGCTCATAGCACTTCAATTAAACAAATTAATTTATTACATTTTTAATTTCCATTATCATTAATAGGGCGTTTTTTACTTGATATCATTTGTAACAAGCAAAGTTTTACGCAAGCATAAAATAGCTGCCGAGAGGAAATAGCATATATCTGGGTAGGGACTGGAAACGAAGTTTAACATAATAACGTAATAACATATCAAGTCACGGATGTTAAAACAATATTTAAAAAAAAAAATGTTGACGTAAACACGCCACCACCGTTTTTTTTGTCTTACCAGACACATTCTTCAAGAGTTTTACCATCAGTTGTTCCTACCAAACATTTTGAATCAAGGTGGCCCTCGCTTCTCTCTGTTCAAATACCTTGATTTGCCTTACATACTGATTACAATTCAACTTTGGAGAACGACGTGACAGAAGTACACATTAGCACAGAAATACAGGTGTTCGCATATAAGGGGTGCGTATGCGTTAGCGTGTGCATTACAACAGAGATAAACGTCTCACTGCTACCAGATTGCGTTATCAAAGAGAAAAACTCAAAGAAACTGTTCATTGCTACCTTACCATTACATGTGCAATTATGAAAACCATATAGGCAGCGAATAAACTCATCGACTAGTGTATAACACGGTGGTATTTACCAGAATACCGCGTTATAAATGGGTATTAAGTATTCCATAAAAAGGTATTATTCCATTAAAATACAGATTTGCACTTATTCCATTCCAATACTTGCGGTTTCATTCAGTTTCACTTACGGTTTCATTATGCTCCGTAAAAAATCCCGGAATTGAAGATCCCGGAAATATTGCCGCATTCTACACTTTCGTAGACTGCTCTACGAAAACGTCATTTGAAGCAATAAAACGGCAAGGTTTGAAATATGTGTTTATACCATTCAAGTTTTTTAGACGGGTTCCCTAGGAATTGAAGTTGTATTCATGCTTATTGTCGGCTACATGATTCACAGTCTGTTAACCATAGACATATTCTAAAGCCATATAAGAGTAAGGCAGCTGAATAAACGTCAAGTTTCATCTGTAAGTACTTATGACTTCTCTACACAATATACAACCTTAACACATCACCTTATCAAAGACAAGCTTATTGCTCTTATTCAAAAAACATTCGCTATAGAAAAAACTACATTTTTGGCCTGTAATAATATCAAAGCGCTTTTTACTAACGGCAGTTTAGACAATTACATTATGTGGACTTGCGAAGAAGTTTGTGATGCACTCATTTTCCTATTAGATCATATTTTCGTCAGGTATGGAACTACCGTTTATAGACAAATTGTTGGTAACCCTATGGGTATGAACTGTGCTCCTCTTGTCGCAAATGTGTTCTTGTACTTCTATGAAAGCGATTTCATGTTGAATGTTTCATCCGATACTCAGGCATATGTAATTGAAGCCTTTAATGACACCTCGCGGTATTTGGATGACATATTAAACATTGACAATCCTTTCATTTCTATTATGGGTAATAATATCTATCCTAAGAAACTTCAACTCAACAAAGCTAACATTTCTGATACTGTCGATTCTTTCCTTAATTTACATCTCTCTATTGAAAATGGCATAATTAATTAGTAAAATCTATGACAAAGGAAATGATTTTAATTTTGATATTGATAAATATCCCCATTTGGATGGGGATGTTCCCCGAGCAACTTATTATGGGGTTCTATGTGTCTCAACTTATTCGTTTTTCTAGAGCTTGTACTCGAATTGAGGACTTTAATATTCGTAATCTTTGTATAACTAAAAAGCTACTCCATCAGGGCTACCGTTACCATAAACTTCGTAAAACCTTTGCAAAATTGTATAATCGTAACCCTGATCTTCTTTCCAAATATAAAAGTAATTTAAGAACTCTTCTGCGACAAGGACTATCACAACCTGACTTCTATGGTGACGTGATTTACAAACTTCGGAAGATCCGTGATCCTAATCACTTTCATACTATCTTTGTTAAACGTGTTAAAAGGTTTATCAAAATAGGTTATGACCCTATCATTTTGCAACGCACTGCATGCTTGGTGGTGGACCCATTTACAGTTCGCCACTATGCTTTCCTCTTTAATTGTGGGATGACCGGACAGGCTGTGGGCCTTATGATGACGTCTACCTAAAGTTCAAAAGGGCGGTGACGTTTGTTGTTTGCCTGCAATATTGTCTTGTCCCGCCCTCAATGGTTAAATCTCTTGTTGATCTGGTTTCTGCCAAGTCATTGAAAACCTTCTTTGTGGCTTTCTATGCTATTGTTTTTTGTAGTTATATATGCACGAGCATCTTTTTGTTTTACTTATATTGCCTATTAATGCTGTTTCGTTGGTTAGAAAATAGTTCATGGTGGGGATTTCTTTATTTACACTGTCCAGTAGGGTAAGTGTGAGGTTTGGTGCACCTTAGAACCTGGTTTAAACCACCAGCGGCCTTTTTTGCCACTGACCATTCCAGTGCGTAGTCCTATTGTCAGCCCTTGTGTGTTTGTGATGTCTTATCTTGCCTTTTATTCATCTTTATATATAGTTGTTCTTTGTTTCTTTGTGTGTTTGTTGTTGACGGTCGACCTTGACTGCTTCTTTTCCGACCAATCACTCGAAGCATTAGTTGACATAATAACTATTATCAAAATGGCTGTGCCTCAAGGTAAGGTTATACCGGTAATGTTCAATTTTCAAAGTTCGGGGTTTCGAAATTTGACTGTCAGTGTATCGTACTTTGCTATCTGAATTAGGATCTGACGATGTTCAGTGTTATATGCCATGTCTCTAGATATATTTACACTTATTTTAAACGAAGAATACCGTATTCACATAAACACTTAATACTGCCTAGCTGAAATCGTAATCTTGTTTTCAAAGCCTTTGCGTTGAGGTGCATTGTGAATTCGAATTTAAACCAAAACTTGATTTCAGTTAAACTGAAACAGGGCTACATTACTGGTGTTCTTAATAATAGACTTTCCGAAACTTATTTTGTGTACATTGAAGCACAGGCATGCTTCAGGCCAAATATGAGTACGGTCGATAATGTGTTTGTGCTACATGGTTTAATTACACATATTTTAATCAAGGTAAACGCCTGCATTGTGCCTTTTTTTATTTCTCTAAAGCTTTTGATTATGTGGTTAAAGAAAATATATGGTATAAACTTGTTCAATTAGGTCTGCGTGTGAAAATACTAAATTTCATAATTCAATGTACACTACTGTGAAATCAGGAGTTAAATACTGTAATAAACTAAGTAATGAGTTTGTATGTTCATTGGGAGTGCGACAGGGAGAATGTTTATCACCTCTATTGTTTTCATTATTTATAAATGATATAGAAGACGAATTTGTACGTAAAAAGGATACCAAGATTTAGATATTGATACGTGTAAATTAGTTATGCTTTTATATGCGGATGATATTGTTCTTTTCTCTGAATATTCAGATGCTTTACAAAATGGGTTAAAGTTTATGTTTGAATATTGTGAAAGATGGAAATTAAAGGTTAACACATCAAAATCTAAAGTTATGATTTTTAAGAAAGTAGGTCAGTTACCCAGGAACTTAGTGTTTTCATATAACGAAAGTATAATAGAAATTGTAAATAAATTTGTTTACCTGTTGACAACAGGTGGGTCTTTTGCAGCAGCTCAAACAGCAGTGGCGGGGCAAGCTCAGAAAGCAATTTTTAAAATGAACAAGTATTTACATAAATTCACGTTTTTGTCACCAAAACACAGGTTAGATTTGTTTGATAAATTAATTTCACCTATATTAAATTAAAGTAGCGAGGTGTGGGGTTTTATTCAAGGAAGTGCTATAGAAAGGGTTCATATGCAATTTTGTAAGAAGATGCTAGAGTCAAGAAAACAACACAAAATGATTTTATCTATAGTGAACTTGCTCGATCTTCTTTTTTGACACGTCGACATTATAACATTATTAAATACTGGTTGAAACTTTTACATACCGAAAAACGTAAGCATTCTAGAATTGTTTATGACATGCTTTTATTAGATTTAGAAATACTACCGAACAAAATAAGTTGAGTAACACTACTTAAGGATTTATTAGCATCCCTTAGTTTGTATGAAGTCTGGGTTTACCAAAGTGTTGGTGAACCTAAATTATTCTTATTTGTTGCGCAACAAAGAATTCATGACCATTTTTTACAAGACTGGCACAGTAGACTTGAAAATTCTAGTCGTGCACTATTTTATAGAAATATCTATGAATTTAGCCTTCCTTCTTTTAAAGGTTTTTGCACAGTTTGGAGTATGATCTCATAGGTTAGAGGTTGAAGCTGGCAGATGGTCAAGACCAACTAGTACTCTTTTCCACGAAAGAAAGTGTAAGATATGTGATATTTTAGAAGATGAATATCACTTCATTCTAGAATGCAGTTTATATAAGGAACTAAGGTCGTGATATATTCATCCTTATAACTGGAAAAGACCAAATATTTTTAAACTTGTTGAATTGTTAAAAAGTCAAAATATGTCGGTTTTAAACAAATTGGGTATATTCAACTACAAGGCATTTAGATTAAGAAATGAAATATTATATTTTGATAATTAGCATGGTTATTTATATATATAGATAAGTTTTAATTTATATGCTTTTTGTAAGTACTGTATTAGTATATTTGTGTATGAGTATACATGTATGTGAGAATGTATTTAAGGGTTTAAGTGTGTGTATATGCGGAAAAGTTTAAATATAACATGTAATACTTTTGAGGCAAAATATTAAGTAGATGTTTAATACAGGTCGCAAGATAGTTATACTATATAGTGAACACCTTCTCCACGATAGAAATTTATATTATTATTCATTCAGATAATGCATACCGGGCTATTGTTATGCGTATTTCAGTTTTGTATTATTGCTTATTTGTGTCTTAAAATATCACTGACTGTCATTATTATATTATCATGTATGTACCTCACGGACAGATGCCTATTGGATTTGAAATAAACTATTCATTCATTCATTCATTCATTATCTGACAACATTTTGAAATGGCGACTAGGGCGAATGATGAGTAATTAAAGTTTAAACATGAAGCAGGAAATAGGACTTTTAATTAATTTGACTTGGGGGGAAAACATTACAAACCAGAAATTGCCAATACTTTGATCGATATATCAAAGTCAATACAACACATGTATATCGAAGTTTTGCCTACAAGCAAAATATCATGTGGCTGGTGTGATAGTGAGCAACTGTTATCGTCTGATATTTAAAAAATAATGAACATATTTTACGACCAACTAAATATCCGAAAAATAGTTACATATTTATAGCTCTTCTGATCAGAAACCAGCAAAGCTTTAAAAGCCGTAGTTCGTCTGTCACATACACACGAGCGTATCCTTTTGTGTAGCTTTTCTCGTGGAAATTCATTCCGAAAAAAAATCTCATAACAACGTCTAAAATCCCCACAAGATCGTATCCTTGTTCGGCTTACAACTTGTTTTCAATGCTACAACAACAACTCTAACCCTAGACCATGGTTCAACAGCGTAGTGTTTATGTGTACGCTGTCAGTATGTCTGTCTGTCCGAAAACGTTTTCATATGGTGATTCTACTCTAAACACACTTAATGGATCTTCATGAAACTCTACAGAAATCTTGTCTAGTTGATATTACATTAACAAATAGGTTGATCAGAGATTCAAGACAGTCGCCACAGCTAACATTTTCAAAATAAAGTTGTGTGACTGGCGTCTTCTTCTCAAACAACATAAGGCCTGACGGAGCCAGATCTTATCCCACAGGGTCATCATTTGAATGTTTTGTTTTAAACATCTTTATTTTACATCGATTGCGAAACAAGTTCTTGCAACTTAGATTAATCACTCTCGATGGCTTCCTTGGTAGTACTAAGCAATGTGGATTAATTATCTTGCTCAAGGATAAATAACGTGGCCGCGACGGAGGATCGAACCCACAACATCTCGATCAGGAGTTCGGCGCTCTACCACTGGACCACGCACTCCACATCATTTGAATGAACTTGGTAAATGACTACAATCGTTGCTGCATGTAATATATCAAAGCTCTATACCTTGTGGTATCAGAGAAGAATATATTTTAAGTTTGTTCCTTTATAAATCTTAGAAAACATGTGACCGCAGGGCCAGGGCCAAATTTGACCCCAGGTTCGCCATTTGAATAAACGTGTTAGAGAACCATAAGCATGTGGTAAATGCATAATGTTAAATATCCGGCTCATGTAGTTTGAGTGAAATTGTTTTTTTACAATTCTCCTCTATAACAACTCTATGTACAACTGTGATCCCCCGTAGTGGAGCCAGGTTTTACCCCAGGGTCACCATTTGAACACACTTGGTAAAGGACTATAAGCTCATGCTGCATACAATATAATGTGTTCTATACCTTTTGGTTTCAGAGAAAATGATGTGTTGTTTGTTTCGTCATATAAGTCGATGTAAAACATGTGACCCCTGGGACGGACCAAATTGGACACAGCGTCACCATTTGAATAAACTTGGTAGAGGACGATAAGCCTTTTTGAAGATTCTCCTATCTAACTCTATGTAAATAAATACTGAAAATGGGATCCCTTGGAAGCAATAAACAAACGAGAAAAGTATCAGATTCGGTTTTACTGGGTCTGTTCATGAGAGGTAATATATGTGCAACACAGCTGACGCCACTAGCACCTGCTTAAGCGGTAATCTACTTTAAAAAACCACAAAGAGTGAGCTTGATGATCTCAAACCACCAATAAGTAATAACACTAATGATCTGTAGTCGGGACGATTTTTTTAAAACTGTGACCTCCGGGGAGGGGCCAGATTGGACCCCAGGGCCACATTTTCAACAAACTTGAAAGAAGACGATAAGCTGATGTTATCAATCGGAGGGAATGTTGTTTGAAGTTTCCTAAATGTTGAGCTATTTTTTAGCAACGGCGACCATCTTGGACACGCGCAGCAACGAAAAACGCAAATCTGAAAGCTAACCATCCAATAAACATCTTTATTCAGTTGCATAGAAATGTTTACAGTTCTTTCAAAGCAATTGGCATTGTTATTCATTTCCCTGTATCACTCTATGTAACATACACTTTCCGTCTCCGTGGTGGCCATCTTCAATGCGTACGACTACGCCTACTTCGCAAGATGAAATGCTATCGCATAAGCCCTACTGACCTTTGGCAGTAGATCTAAAACAGGTGACTTTCGTTGTAGGAGAAAAAGCCGATATGGGTTTCTGTAATTGATGTATTAAACCGTTTGATGTTTCGTTTTGGGGGAAAAATTACATGTGTTAATGTAATTGATGTAATCAACGTTGTTTAATGTTGCTTTTTAATAGGAAAAGCCGACATGAGTTTCTATAACTGATGTATTCAACGTGTTTCATGTAGATAAGAAATATTTTAGTATTTAAAATGTTATCTATACGTGCTCTTGTATTCCGATGGCACAGTCTGTAGAGACGACACATCGAGAACAGACGACGAGGACAACATGACTGGAAAACCCAACGTAATATATTTATGTTGTTAGTTGAAAATGCGCCCTTCGGAGAGTGTCTATACAAGGACAATGCGCCCGCGCATAGAGCAGTTGCCACTACATTATAACTCGATGCCATAGGCGTTATTTCCATGTAAATAGCTTTGTTAACCCACATTTCTTTTACAAAATGTCGAAACTTTCCGAACAGCCCTCGTACATGAAATGCATTATGAGTCATACTTGGAATATATAGAGGCATGTATATGCATAAAATATATAACGTTCCGTTTGAGAATATACTGGTGCATATCTATACATAAAACACATGATGGCATACCACAGTAATCTGCTTGCCGAAACTTATCATAGTTATCTTCCTATATAACAAAACATTTAACCCTTAACCCGCTACATATATATAATGGACTGTTCTTTCTTTGATTTAAGACCATTCCATTTATGTGACAAATGGGGTGTTTCGTGGGAAATGACTGATCAGCAGCCGGACACCCTGATCAACTCAGTAAGAGTAACTCGCTGGCTGATCTGGGTTTACAATGGACGCAAATGCTATTGTAGTTAGATGCAAAGAAGATTGTAGTCGTGCTTAGCGGGTTAAAGTTCCACTGACACCCTTTAAAATGTATATTGTTATATATTTTTATATTTAAATCAATAAAGTGAATTGAATGGTATAAAAACTAAAATAAAATAAACTTTGAAAAATAAATATTTGTAAAAACAACAGGTATATTTCCCTTCAGGATGGAGTTACCGCCCTCCATGTTATTTTTGCCTTATAGATGGCGCTCCACGCTGATGACGTAGATTTTGCCATGCGGAAATTTCCCTGTTGAGGTACAGATACGATTTATCATAGACCTACATGGATTTATCATCTAACTATTCTGACACAAATAACAAGAATTACTGGACAGGGTAGTCGAGAATGAATTCGTTGTACAGCCGTACATGTATGAGCCACGGCCTGTTGCAAATTAGCAAGCTTATCAGTCTGAAACTAAAAGTGATGACCGACTTCGACGCTTTGCCCGATTGCAGAGCGAATCGGACATACCGACTGGTAATTATATATTGTAATCGCGTTTGATAATTACCGTATTGTTTGCTAATCCATTTAAGTATGACAGGGACGTGAGAAAGTAGAATTACGCTGTCTGTTCTGCAAAATGAAACCGTTCGATGACTGTCGTACCCCACCCACCCACCAACGTTACGATGCATCGCACATTTTGTTCTTGTTCATTGCCGGCATATTGTCAATTAATGTTTATATGTTTTTCTATACAGTAGCATTAGTTTAAATAACTGGTAGGCCTAACATGTATGAAAAAGAGTCGAATCGCAATGTCTAGATTTTATGTCTGCTGTGACAATCGATTGTTCCCCACCCACTAAAGTCACGACGCATCGCCCTTTTTGTTATTGTTTATTGCCGAAGTATGTGTCACTGTGTTGTGTTTTTTTTGGCATACGGTACCTTCATGTTTTTAGATAAAGTGACCTAGTATGACTAAATAAATTCTGGTCACCGTAATCGAATGCCTGCTATTGATTTCTTTTATTATAAAGTGCCTGTCTGAAACATTTTCATTTTGAAAAATAGTTACTAGTTTAAAATATAATTTTGCTAGGTCTGCAAAGATTAGAGTTTCTTTCAATTACAGGTGTGACTGTACCCACGGCAGTGCCATGAAAACAAAAATGACGTTCTGAAATGTTGCAGAGATTATGTTGAATTAGCTTAAAGTGGCAGTCTGCAACGCAGAAACTCGTGGGTCTGAGGGAAACTGCCTCACACCTGAGGTTCTTGAAGTGGCGGGAATTGCAAAATGTTGTTGAAATTTTGAAATGATACTATAATTATATTTGAATATATTCTTACTTGAGAAATAAAACCTTATATTTTACTGTGCTGTATTTTCATTGTTTATTTTTTTCAGCAATATATTGTATTTATAAGGCCAGCAGTATTTTAGGATAAACGGATCCTCCTATCCTTAATTGTGACAAAAATGGAACAAAATGTTGTTTCCAAATTAGAATGATTGCTTTGTAAAAAGTTAGAATGATATCCGCATCAAACGTAACTGTTGTAAAAAATAAAATCAACTCGGTATTCAACATATTGTTTTTAGATCTCACACTTTTTGTGGTTGGCAGCTATTCCTAAGTTTTGTTTTATTAGTATATCATATATTTATATAAATTGGGTATATTAACTTGGCTGGGTTAAGATAATATATTCATTGTTCTGATTGTATTTTAACACAACATTAATGAAAAGTATGTACTGATTTTTGAATATGACTGCATGTATTTATATGATGTATAATAAAACATATTGTCAATATACTTTGAAATCAACAATAGGGTCAAATCGTACTTAAGTCAAATCGTACTCAGGTCAAATCGTACTGTTTTGGTCAATTCACTCTCACTTTTCGGTCAAATCGTACTCATGGCAGGTCAACTCACTCTCATGCTATTTATGAGTACGATTTGACCAACATAATGATTACGATTTGACCAAAATAATGATAACGATTTGACTTTATCAAAAACGTTTACTAGTTTATATATATGATGCAGAACGTAGAAACAAATTATATTAAAAAAATTCTTCATTGTTGATTGTTGATTAATTAGTCAATGTTGAGTGCAAAATGTAAGTTGGTTATATCTGGTATATTTTATTGTGTATTGTTATATTAAATTGTTGTTTGTCATAGTGTGTTTTGTAATATTGAAAGTCAGCCATTTATATGTATTATGGCTAATGGAAATTTGAAAATTGTCAATTGAATGTTTAATAAAGTTGGAAATTTGAATACATCATATACAGTAGCATATATATTATTAACAGGGAGCTCGACTTATAAAGTTAGAAAGTGTCGATTCTTACGGATGGCGGGAGGTATACCGTACAAGTTCTACCCAGGAAAAATGGAATGGTCTGCCAATTTAACGTCATATAGAGCCTAAAATAAAGTACGTCATGCTGTGACGTAGAACACTATTCCAACAAGCGAACAAAGAAATTATTAACCGATTGTCATTACTAAATGCCAACTTTAGGGTACGGATCGTCTCTGGTCGTCATGTAGGCTAGATATGGAGCTAGGATATAACCTAGATGAAGTAATGTGCAAAAAAGTAAATAACCTTGTACGTATTTCTAATCGTATGACTCATGTATTGAATAATGTGTATAGTCATGTAGAGGTTATCTTCAACTATTGGCAGTGAATATAAATATATGCAAATTAGTTGACAAATAAAGCAAACATATGCCTCGTCACGAAGAGTTACGACATTACTTCTAGCATATTAAAATATAAATGAACGTCTAGGACAACAAATCCATTAATTAATTCAGATCACGGAACTAATACAATACCAAAAAAACAAGGAATGAGATATTGAATATTATGTTGATACTTGTACACATGTCACTGTAATAAACAATGTAGTTATACATACTTACTTATTATTTGTGAACACACATTCACTTCGTTTATTAATACATTTTAAACAGAAAAGTCTACTGCGATTTCTTTTTATAACTTTATAAAATGACATTTTAAACATATACATTTGATATATTAAGTGAAAGCAATGAGATAGTAACACTATCTTATACAATCTCTACCCAGAGTTGTTGTTCCTTGCATACACATACGGTGTCAGATCGGTGAATATCTGGAATAAAACACCGATTCAGTTTTTCAACATTTCGCGTCATTCATTCACACTATGCGTATTTTAAAATAAACATCTGTCAAAACCACATCGCTACCTAACCTCTGTGCTCATACTCTCCATAGAAATAATCCTAAAAACACAGTAAAATATTCATGACAACAGACATACTACTTTAACCTCAGGTTAGATTTAACAATGAAATAGAAACTAATCTTGGAAGAAACACATGTAAACTAGAAACTTTGGATTCTTTCAAGGAACTCTTTCAGCACCCTACGATCCGGAAGTACTTCCTGACTGACCATACATCTCTGTCGACGTCTCACCAAATACCAAGAATCTTGGCAAACGATGACAAACGGTGGAAATGCAGTTTCTTGATGGCACTAATATGTTTCGACTTGAATGTTTTAAATATAAAGAAAATTATGCTCAGAATTATATTGCGGTAGAATAAAGGTTTGTAGTTTGGCATATCACTCCGCCTCAAAACATTAAATAAGGCACCACCAAATCATTCCCATAGGGTAACAGTACAGCATTTCGTTTACCAGCGATTTCAAATATCACATAGCTCTTAACAATCTACCGTAAATTAAATATATATCAAAATGTAGATAATAAGTCGTGTTTCGATTGTTTACATGTCAATCAGCAGTCGATAGTTGGTGGTGTCAGGGTGTTGCAGTTCTGCTCGCCATTTTTATATTTAGCTATGGTCATGTGACAAATTAAGACTACTTTCTTAGACGTTGACAGAGGTCAATGTTATGGCCTCTGGGAGACATTGTATCTTATATCGAATCAACTTGGTCACTGGTTATACATTATCGGGTGTTGACAAAATTATGTATAAATACATACAATATGTAAAATCATATAAATATCACAACAATCTAAGTTTGTATTTGTGGTTAAATCCGTACTTAAGTCAAATCGTAGGCCTACTCAGGTCAAATCGTACTCATTTTTTAAGAAAACCTGGACCATATTTTAATTATTTAAAATGCATTACAACATTACTTGAAACTTCTTTTATTATAATAATAGATCAAATATAATCAATAATCAACTGCAGTTAGATTATTTCTAATGAAATACATAATGAGTACGATTTGACTTATTTCAAAGTGTCAATGAGTACGATTTGACCAAAATGAGAGTGATTTAAGTACGATTTGACTTAAGTACGATTTGACCGGATACCAAGATATCTACGTACTGGTGTTATGCTAAGTACTATTTAAATGTAAATAAGTAGCATGTAACATTATGGATGCTTTAGAAACATAAAAAATAACATTATATGTATACTTGCCAATCATCAATACATACATTTTTATATTTAAAACATAGCTAAAAAAATCAAATGATTTAATTCAACCATTAAGTATGTTGAATACATTGTACACGGGAAATGAAAACACAGAACTGGCAGAAATGTTTATATATATATATTGCCGATAGCATGTTTTCTTCATCTCTATACATTAAATATGAAACCTGCATGTTGAGAGTATTTTTTTCATTTACAAAATAGATTTGTTTTAATATTCGCTTCATTCACAAAATAATGAATTTGTTTTGATATTCTAATAATGATAATGCAATACATATACTACCGTACCTTCGTATCGACACAGCATGTTTCCGAACCGGCTTAATGCATTTCCCAATTTTCTTGAACGCATTCAAAATCAAACTTTTCAAATTTCCTTTTGTCAGTTTATTTATGTAAATGTACACCACGTACAGAAAAATGATACATACAAACACTGCTCGCTCTGGGTGAAGATAAATCGCAAATCCGACGTAAACTAAGTATCCAATGATCAATATAGTCGGTAATAGAAATTCAATTTTTAACTGGAATTTTTTTCGATATATTTTTTTATTTGTTTTCAAACAAGAGTCTTCCTGCACTTCTACTAAGTCTTTTTCAACATCTACTTTTAGCGACATTTCTAAATGAGCTCCGCTCGTCTTGATTTCGCCTGTTTGCCTCATTTTTTTTTTTTAAATATCGTCTCTAGTACATAAGTACGAGCCCAAGCAATGAAGTAAGTTCTAACGTGTATGATTCAGTTTCCGTGACTTGATCATTAATAAACGGGAACTATGTATGGCTGAGTGAAAGTATGGTCACATTTTAATTGCAAACCGCATGCTTATTGCTTGTCATTAATTAAAGTTGACACAAATTATTTAGATTTAGTCAAACGCTGTGAAGCAGTCTACGCTCGATATTGAAAGAGACAATGTCCGTAACTTTTAGCTTATAAAACACAAACTAATTGTGTTGACAAACATAACACACCAACATACTTGACCATTGACTACATTAGGTCAATGACTATTTTTATTCTATATGACAATATATTTTTCAAATTGTATTATTTTTATGTTAAGTTTATATAGATATCATGGTAACTAAAACATTGCATTCAATTGTTTGTCTTTTTCATTGTGGATTCTGAGGTCAAACGAAATGATGACACTGAATCTGCGTCGCACATATTTCTGGAGTTGAATTGAATTGAATAGAATTGGGTTTTAAGGAGCACCAACACATGAAAGATTATATGGCGCATGACAGGAATGAATACGACAGGTTCATCCTCCATGTACATCGAGATAAAATATGGAGAATGGGCCTAGAACCTTCTCACCTGCAGAACTGCAGAGTTGCTGCAAATTATATTGTAGACACTGCATTTACGCTGGAGCCACGTTTATTGTTTTTATGCCACTGCTCTAGAAATCTGAGCGAGATGGCACCTGAAACAATGCAGGGGTCATGATGAAGACCGTTAATGAGCATGAACAAAAAATGATAAAATGAACATGAATTTGGCGGGGTGGGGGGAGTTCTACCCATATGCCTAACCCTCTGCAGTGGCCCTATTATTTGCCTCGGAACCAAACGGGGCCCCAGGAACCACATGGGGCTTCTGTAGTTGAACAAATGAATTTTATAAATTATAACAAACAAATACACATTCCAGTGCGGCACAATGAACACATCGGTCACAATACCAAAACAAATATATCACAATAAAGAAACAGGTCATACTTGCGTCTTTGACCCTCTTGCAGTATAATTGTAGCTCAATTTCAACAAACACTATAATGTAACTATGGATATAAATTAAGATCAAATTTTAGATCATCACATGATCGAATTAGTTGTGACATCCTGTACTGAGCAAAGTTTATATTGTAAAGATTTTAAATTATATTTCGAAAATAATAAAAAGGAAAGCAGAAATAACAATTATTAATAATCATTTAAAATGAAATTTAAGACAGTGGTGTTTGATATAGTATCATAGACTTACAATCGTTTCGAAATTTAAACTAACTTGAATAAATTGAGAGGGAAGTATTAAACTAAATAAGTATGGAAAGTATTTTTCTTTAGCTTATGGAATATTAAACAGCATTAACTGTTCATTCATCATTAATCATGTTTGACGTTAATGTATGTACCCATACATTTGAAAGAACTATATACCACTGACAGCAAATCTATACTGATGGATTAGTTGGTCAACAGTCATGTGTTCAACAATATGATTCATGTTTGTAAATTAGAAATGCAAAAACATCTTAAACTAACGTGAATACCCAGCACAGATAAAGTTGGTAACGTATGAATCTCTTCCCTTACATGACAATCAAACTCATACATTGTGTCTTATAAAAGGATGTTATAGCTTTGGATGCAACCGTGTTTTTGAAATTCTCTTTCACCTCATCAGAAATGTTAAGGTTGCTCATCTGAGTTTGGTTAAGTAGGTCTTGTGTGATTTTATCAACGCTTTCGGTGATTTATTAATATTTTCTGTGATAGTTTGGATACCTTAGCTTATTTATGTGCAAATAAAGTGGTGTTCTTGGCAGGTGTCGCAGTTGCCTCGCTCCAGCAAGGCAAAATGTAAAATAGCAAAAATGTTTTTCGGACATGTCGTGATATATTTCGGTATACCTACGGCCAGATTTCATGATACCTTTAAGCGGCTTTGCACTGATCACGTTCACGGCTTCTTGTTTTGTTTTAGTTACATCATTAGTTAAATACATGATGTAAACCCCTTTCATACCAGATTTCTCCGCCCATGCCCCGGACCCCACTAGACCGGCTTTTGCCTACACATTGATGTAGACACAGCTACGCCCCTGAAAATGTTATCTATACGTGCCCTTGTATTAAAATGTTATCTATACGTGCTCTTGTATTCCGGTGGCACAATGTGCAAGACGACATATCGAGAACAGACGACATGACTGGAAGACCCAACGTAATTGGCGGCGCGCCAGAAGCGCGCTGCCTATATTGTGATTGGTTGTTGATGCTGTATATGGAGGACCACGTAATTTGTTGTTGTTGTAGAAATGTTGGGGTAAAAGACTGACCAAAATGTTGGGGTAAAAGACTGGACATAAGATCGTGTTGTTGTATTGAAATTGCTGTATTGAAATTGACGCTATGTCATAGGTCCATGTGATTGGTTTTTGATGCTGCATATGGAGGAGCACGTCATCTGTTGTTGTTTTTGTTGTTGTAAAAGTGTTGGGGGTAAAAGACTGGCCAAAATATTGGGGGTAAAAGACTGGCCATTTGATCGTGTTGTTGTATTGAAATTGCTGTACTGAAACTGGCGCTATGTCATAGGTCCATATCACAGCTACAACTTTGAAACTTTATGAAGTTGTTCTACATCACAAGGTGACCCATCATATCAGGTTACATAACTCTGTGCTGCTTTCTGCAAAAGTTATGCCTCTTTTTTAACTTAGTATATTGGTTAAGTTTTCCGTTAAGGTCCACTTTTTAGCCAGTATGTTTTTGGAACAAAATACGACTTATTGTCATCCTTTCATCGGCGTCTGCTTATTTTGTTTAGTTTTATGTTAAGGAGCACTTCTTTCAGTAACTATAACAGATACAGCTTTGAAACTTTGCTTGAGCATGCTAGTTCCTGACACAGGCCAAGCAATACTGGTTTCCTATCAGGAAAATATCATGATCAGCCCTACGTGGCACACACCTATGACAAAAATTAGTGTCAAACATTCAAAAAATAAACTGTATGATATCTTACCACTACAAACCACTTCTTCCGAATACATGTCCACCTACCCCCAGCAATTTGTCACATTTCACTGATCATATTAGCTTCTTTTTTTATGTTTATCTTTACTTAATTCAAACCACCTTAATATTCTAAAAATCTTCATAACATTCTAGAAATATATATCATCAGCAATTAATTCAAACACTTAAATATGTTTTGATATCTTAAGTATGTGCCTTTGTTCTCAAGTTACTATTGCTTACTGTTGCTATATAACTTTTTAAAATATTTCTACATTTTTGTTTTATAATTAAAAATTGCAAATAAATACACATGTTTGTTTCCTCTTTTCGGAAATATTCTGCGCCGCCCTGATGCTTTGCATCAGTTTTGTTCTTGTCTATTTCTGTCGTTAGTTGAATAGAGCAGTTGCCAATACATAAGAACTGTAAATAGTTTTGTTAATATTTCCTCATACCCACATTTCTTTTACAAAATCTCAAAACTTTTCGAATAGCCCTCGTACATGAGATGCATTATGAGTCATACTTGAAATATATAGAGGCATGTCTATATATAAAATATATAACGAAGCATTTGAGAATATACTGAGGCATATCTGTACATAAAACACATGATGGCATACCATAGAAATCTGCTTGCCGAAACATATCCTAGTTATCTTCCTATATAACAAAATAGTAATCCTTAACCAGCTACATATATATAATGGACTGTTCTTTCTTTGAATTAAGACCATTCCATTTATGTGGCAAAGGGATGTTTTGGGAAAATGACTGATCAGCAAGCGGACATTGTAAACCTTGATACTCTTACTCGCAGGCTGATCTGGGTTTACAATGGACGCAACGGATATTGATTTGTGCTTAGCGGGTTAAGGGTTAAGATAATTTATTCATTGTTCTGATTGTATTTTAACACAACTTGAATGAAAAGTATGTACTGATATTTGAATATGACTGCATGTTTTTGTATGATGTATGTAATTAACATGACACCAGTTGTCAATCCGATCAAACCAATGCGATACTTCCGACAGACAATAGCACCCGAAATTGTATTATAATAAAACATATTGTCAATATACTTTGAAATCAACAATAGGGCGAAGATTTCTACGTACTGGTGTTATGCTAAGTACTATTTACCTGTAAATAATTAGCCTATATCATTATGGATTCTTAAGAAAAATCAAAATAAAATGATATTTTTACTTGCCAATCATTAATACATACATTTTCTAGACGAAAAATATTGTGTATATAGTAAATTAGTCTAATTAAAGCAGGGTAAAGAAGTAAAACAATTAAATATTTTCTGTAAGTTTACTTGTAATTCATTTAAAATGCAAAGTTGATTGCCTTAACGGCAACTCCGAAGCGGTTTTGAGACTTGAATACACTAATACATCAACATAAATAGGGCCCATATGCTAATCACTTGTAAAATTTAAGTAAATATGACTTTTATATTATATTGTAACATGGTCACTAAAATTCCCTTTGTAATAGCTCAGGTGTAATTAGTTTAATTGAAAATACTTGAATATGTTCCCTTTAACATTTATAATAGTGTATACCTTAGACCAAATAAAAATTATCTGTAATCATACAGTATCTTTCAATTCTTCACTTTATCTTCCTGTCATCTCCATATTGACGACTACAGGTGTGACTTGAACAAAGCCTCCACAAACTAACCCATTATTAAAAATCGTCTACATATAAATCATGCGTTATACTTTTCTTGTTATATTTAAAACATAGCTTAAAAAAACTGAAAATTATTTAATTCAAACATTATGTATGTTAAATAAATTGTACTTGTACATAAAAACACAGATCTGACAGAAATGTATATATATATTGCCGATAGCATGTTTTCTTCATCTCTGTACATTAAATATGAAACATGCATATTGAGTGTATTTCTTTCATTTGTTTCAATATTCGCTTCATTCACAAAATAATGAATTTGTTTTGATATTCTTATAATGATATTCTAATACATATACTACCGTACCTTCGTATCCACACAGCATGTTTCCGATCCGGCTTTATGCATTTTCCAATTTTCTTGAACGCATTCAAAATCAAACTTTTCAAATTCCCTTTTGTCAGTTTATTTATGTAAATGTACACCACGTACAGAGAAATTATACATACTAACACTGATCGATCTGGATGAAGAAAAATCGCAAATCCGACGTAAACTAAGTATCCAATGGTCAATATAGTCGGTAATAGAAATTTAATGTTTGACTGGAATTTTGTTCGATATTGGTTTATTTTTTTTTTCAAACAGGATTCTTCCTGCACTTCTACTAAGTCTTTTTCAACATCTACTTTTAGCGACATTTCTAAATGCTCTCCGACATTTCCGTCCGTCTTGATTTCACCTGTTTGCTTCATTTATTTTTTAAAATGTCGTCTGTAGTTGTCATATACAGTATATATATATAGTATACACCATATACATGTATATACGTACGTGCCCTAGTAATGAAGTCAGTTCGAACGCGTATGGTTCAGTTTCCGTGACGTAAACATTAAGTAACGGGAAATGTTTATGGTTCAGTGAAAGTAGGGTCAAATTTTAATTGCAAACCGCATATTAATTGCTTGTCATTAATGATTTAGACTTAGTGATACTGCGAAATTATAAAAAAAATAAAAAGAGTATACAGGTGCGTAGCTGGCCGATTTTAAGTTGCAGGCCCAATCACATAATGACTATATAAAGTTAAATAACCAATGTTTTTGAGATACGGGAAAAATCTCCCCCGAGGTAGATAAATGGCCCCGATATAAGAAAGAGTGCGGAGGACGAGATCTTATATCGGCTCCGCACTCGTTCTTATATCTACCGAGGGAGATATTTTCAGTATCTCAAAAACACTGGTTATTAAACTATATATTAAATAATTTAAAATGATATTTTATTAATATTTCTAATGATTCACGCCTTTTTACACCAGTTTCCACGAGAACGCCAAGACGACGTTAGGTCATAGAAACAAAACAAGTGGAACCGGAACTCTTCGTTAATTTCCGTAATCGGTATTTCCTAGAGGCGGAATCTGACGAAGACGTCCGTAAAACAATCGGAACGTCATCTGGCGTTCCCGCCGCTGACGGAAAAGGCCGAGCAATGTTCCGTACTGAAATATTTCACAGTAGAGCAAACGAGTAGATATATAGAGAAAATTATGTCAGTGCCTTTTACTATCAAGCCTATTAGGCGAGGCTTAGAAAACGAAGAATGGCGAGGCTCTGCCGAACCATTCTTCGTTTTCGTGCCGAGCCTAATAAACATGATAGTAAAAGGCACTGACATAATATTCTATTTATCATGTAGATTATCCACATTTTCTGTATGAATAACTCTTATTACCTATTTCTCAGAATGTTACGCTTATCGAGGACGCCGCCATGGTGTTTTTTTGTTTGTTTTATGACGTCAAGCAACGTTACGTTCATGAACGTTAGGTACAATAAACGCAGATGGATTCCGCATTGATTTGCTCTTTAGTCAGTGCCTAATAAAGCAAAATGTATTAGGTCACCCATTTATTAGGCAGTAAAGTGCATATCTGCATTATAAATAGAGTGTAATAACAAGTGTTTTTGCGATACGGGAAATATCTCCCGAGGTAGAGAAATGGCCTCGATATAAGAATGAGTGCGGAGAACGAGTTCTTGTATCGGGGTCATTTCTCTAACGAGGGAGATATTTTCAGTATCTCAAAAACACTGGTTATTAAACTATATATTACATATTCTAATACACCCGCTCTATATAGCCTAGTTTAAAATATCTCGTTATATTGAACGATATATCACTGTAATTGTTGCGACGTTAGGAGAATAAGCATTGCGCATTGCGCATTCCGCATTGTAACGTATGCAACGTTAGGAGAGTAAGCAAAGCAATGCGAAAGATTTCAGATGTGTGCGTTATTTTCATATTGTAGGGGTATTAGAATAGAAATAGAACATCGTTTACGGTGAATTATCTATAACATACCACGGTTTGTCGTTCAATTGTAAACAATTATTTCACGAGCCCTTTGGGAAATTATTGTTTCCAATTGAACTCCAAACCGTGATATATAAAACGATAATTCACAGTAAACGATGTTCTATTTCTTAAATCTAGAATGATATTCTATTAATATTTCTAATGATTCACGCCTTTTTACACCAGTTTCCACGAGAACGCCAAGACGACGTTACGTCATACAAACAAAACAAGTGGAACCGGAACTCTTCGTTAATTTCCGTAATCGGTATTTCCTAGAGGCGGAATCTGACGAAGACGTCCGTAAAACAATCGGAACGTCATTTGGCGACCCGCCACTGACGGAAAAGGCCGAGCAATGTTCCGTACAGTGAAATAGTGGGAGATATTTCACAGTAGAGCAAACGATTAGATATAGCTTTTCTATTCCCAGTATTTCTTATACAAATCACAGACAAATATGTAATATAGCTTTTCTATTCCCAGTATTTCCTATACAAATCACAGACAAATATGTAGGGGAGACCGGGGTAAGTCGGAACACGGGGTAAGTCGGAACAGGGGCGATAACTAATAAACATAGCACATGGGCACGTTTTTTTATGACGTAGGTTAATGACGTCATCATCATCGACTTTCTACAAAATTTTCACCGGCGGTCGCTATGTAAACAGAAGAATAAAGAACGAAAGTTTGATTTTCGGTAGCTTAAGTAACTTTTCTCATTTTCTACATATTTGATTTTTTAGAGCTTCGTGTATTTAGATGCTATTAATCACTATACATTGTTTTGAAGTCCCATGCCCATGCTTTTATTTGAAGCATAGGAACTTTGATTATTCTTATCTGTTTGTGTTCTGTTGGTGAAGGTCATTGGTAACATGCGGTCGGGGCAAGTTGGAACAGTGTGCGCGGGGCAGGTTGGAACAGTGTTCCAACTTACCCCGACCAGTTTTGTTTTTTGTTTGTTTAAACAATGGTCAGCAGCTATTCATTTTTGACACATTAAAGTATATTTAGTGCAAAACAAATAACTTATAACACTGAAGGGGTGGTATAATTGGACGTTTATTGTTTTGAAATTAAGTATTTACAAATGAATTTTCGTAATTTTCTTAATTAAGCATATTTATAAAATATAGATCATGTCTGTGAAATTATGTTAAACCATTAGGGAAATATGCTTTCCCTACATGCAAATAAAACTGAAGATATAATGTCAAGTAAATATGTATGGATTCTATGTCTTTTATGCCAAATGTAAACACAGATCAGTCTGTATTTCCTCAAAGTTCACAATTATATAGAACATATAGTACGATGTACGTTGAACTGTTCGAACATAAAACACTTGTTGGAGAAGTCATAACGTTCATTTTCATATGACGACAAGTATCGAATTTGTATGTCATATTTTACAGAAAGATGCCGAGACACTATAACAGAAAGACGTCAAATGGGACGGTTCCTGAAGCCACCGTACAAACGGCATTACAACAAATTTTAATTAACAAAAACAGCTTGAATTCTGTCGCTGAAAAGTTCAGTATACCAAAAACAACATTGCATCGGTACCTGAAGAAAGTAGATGGGGGCAATATTGAAAATGTACAAATTGGTTACTCCAAACGCCTTCAGATCTTCACTAATGAACAGGAAACATCACTTAAAAACTATATTGAAAATACCTAGCAAAATGTCACAGAAGGTTGAAACAGCAAAGGTGAGCAAGAAATTTAAACCGAGCCGTTCTACTCTGAAGAAAAAGCAGAAACCCAAGCGCAGAAAACTACAGGACAGAGAGTCCGATACTTCGGAAGATGAATGCTATTGCTTAATGTGCATGGAACCCTGTTCAAATAGTAAGGCAAGAGAAAAGTGGGTTCAATGCATTCTAGGCAAGAAATGGGCGCACGTTAACTGCGTTAAGCCAGGTCCCATTTGTGTATGTTTGAACTGTGATTCGGATGATTCTGACTATGTTTATTAGTTATATGTGTATGTAGAATATATATACACTGACGAGATATGAAAACGCAACAAACAAATGTCTAAATATATTTTTCATTAAGAATGGCATAGCCTTAACATTTTGAACACATACATAGCTCGATACACTTGATCCATTTTGACTGAATTTAATCAGCCCATTATACCGTAAAATCACAATAGCTAGGTCCGCTTCGTTTTCCTCGTGCGTCCCGTGCACATTTACCATGTGGTCAAACCGATTGAAATTTTATTTCAGTACATGTGTAACACACCTACAAATCATAATTTCAATAAATTGTTGGATAATTTTAAATTCGAGAGATGCCACGGTTAAATAACGCAGACCGAAATCGGATTTTGGGACTTTTGGAAATTGGAATTACGCAAACGGAAGTCGCTAGACGTTTTAACGTCAACCGATCGGCAATTTCGCGGTTGCTTCAGCGATGCAATCTTACCGGTACCGTGTCGGACCGTCCTCGACCTGGGGCGATGCCAGTTACGACGCCACGTCAGGACGTTTACATTCGTCAACGTCATCTACGTAATCGTAAACTTACGGCGACATCAACTGCGAATATAGTCGTTGGGACAAGGGGTCTCCCTATCAATCGAAACACAGTGGCTAAACGATTGCGTGATTACGGAATAAGGTGACGCCGGCCAGCTAAAGTTCCCGTACTTACCGTACATCATCGACGTCAACGACTGCAATGGGCACGTGCAAACATTAATAATGTGAACTGGAATATGGTTTTGTTTTCGGATGAATCTAGATTCAATTTATTCAATGCAGATGGCACCGTCGACGTAATGAACCCTATAGAGCATCTCTGGAATGAGTAAGGACGTCGGGTGCGTCAACGTCCTAATCCTCCAAGAAACGTCCAGGAGTTAACGAATGCACTGATTTATGAGTGGGGACGCATTCCACGTCGGGTTTATAGGAATCTTTGTCGTTCAATGCGTTCACGGCTTCAGGAAGTGATCAGGAGAAATGGGGGCCATACCCGGTACTGACCATTTAAACTGACTGATGTGGAATAAACAGTGATTACGTAATATCGGTTGGTGGAATCATCATTTTGTTTTTACACATGCATTGTTGAAGAGTCACTGATTAATTTGATACCCCATTTATGAGTGTTATGTAATTATTTTCTCTAATATACTCCTACAAACCCGTTGTTGCGTTTTCATATCTCGTCAGTGTATATATAATATGTGTATGTATACACTGCTGTGTATTGAATAGGGCTTTGTTAATAGTCGGTGCACTGAGGCAAATTTCGAAATGAACTTACTATAGAGTTTCTACAAATTCATATGGTACCCTTTATGTAATGAGCCCTATCACTATCACAAATCAATATTTTGGTAATTGCGATAAGTACAAACCCATGTCAGCCTGCACCTCCACATTATAAGTCTTAATACGGTCTACACTGTTTATTGTTGGGTCAGAGAGGTATTCTAGAGGCTCCGGGCGAACAGTGTAGACCGTGGTCAGACTGCAAGGACATGCAGAATAATCTGGACCTGAACAAGTCGGAAATGCCATAAGGTTGATTTTCTTGAGACGCAATTGGTATTAGTTGAAATACCTACTACTAAAAGTATGTAGTTTGTGTTAATGTTTATAATTTAATAGTTGAAATACCTGTGTTTGTCTACTAAGTTGTGTAGTCATGTGTTAATAGTTAAAGCTTAATAGTCGAGATACCAATGTTTGTCTACTATGTAGTTTGAATGCGTTTATAGTAACTGTTATAGTCTTCTATGATATTTTAGTACAGGTTAGTGTTCATTTTTATGCATTAATTATATTAAATTGGCAACCGACGGGCCAATTTAATGTTATTAATGCATCAAAATGAACACTAACGTATTTAGCGTTTGAAATTAAATTGACGTTGACTCAGTACACGTACTTAATTAATAACGATTGACGTTCACTTAATTACGTTTCAAACTCCTACTAGTACTGTGAATTTTGTATGTGTTTACAGTTAAAATAGCTTGTGATATTAATTGAAAATACGGTGTTTGCCTTTAAGTTTCAATGATGTGTTTATAGTTAAAATATTTTGGTATTTATTTTACATAAACTATTTTTATCTCAGTGGTATCAAGTTCAGTAAACACATACAGTTTGCCACTATGCTTTCCTCTTTAATAGTACGATGACCGGACAGGCTGTGGACCCTATGATGACGCCTACCTAAAGCCCATTGGGACGGTCGCGTTTGATGTGTGTCTATGATCTTTCTTGTCGTGCCCTTAATGGTTTATTCTCTTGTTGCTCTGACTTCTGCCAAGTCATTGAGTACCTTCATTTTGGCTTTTTAGGCTATTATTTTTTTGTATTATATTTACACGAGCATATTTGTGTTTTACTTATATAGCCAATTGATGCTGCCTTGTTGGTTCGATATTAGATCATGTCGGGGATTTCTTTATTGACACTGTCCTGTTTTAATGGGATGACAGTAGGGTAAGTGTGAGGTTTGGTGCACCCTAGAACCGATTTAAACCCCCAGTGGCATGCTTTGCTGGCATGCTTTGCCACTGACCGTTCCAAGGCGGTAGCACTATTGTCAACCCTTTTGCGTGTGTGACGTCGTTTGTATTTATTATTACTTTTGCCTTCTTGTTTGTTTGTTTGCGCGTTTGTTTCTGTGTTTTGTGGTTGACTGCCCTCCTTGAATGCTACTTTCCCTGTCCGATCTTTTTTTTTTTTTTCAACTTGTTTTCAATGCTACAACAAGAACTCTAACCCTAGACCATGATTCAACAACGTAGTGTTTAAGTGTACGCTGTCAGTATGTCTGTCTGTCCGAAAACGTTTTCATGTAGTGAATTCTACTCTAAACACACTTAATGCATTTTCATGAAACTCTACAGAAGTCTAACTCTGGATGTCTAGTTGATATTACATTTACAAGTAGGTTGGTCAGAGATTCAAGACAGTCGCCACAGCTAACATTTGCAAAATACAATTGTGTGACTGGCGTCTTCTTCTCAAACAGCATAAGGCCTGACGGAGCCAGATTTTACCCCACAGGGTCATCATTTGAATGAACTTGGTAAATAACTACATTCGTATGCTGCATGTAAGATATCAGAGCTCTATACCTTGTGGGATCAGAGAAGAATATGTTTTAAGTTTGTTTCTATATAAATCTTAGAAAACATGTGACCGCAGGGAAATGGCCAAATTTGACCCCAGGTTCGCCAGTAAGAGAACCATTAGCATACTGTACGGTAAATGCATAATATTAAATCTCCGGCTCTTGCAGTTTCATTGTTTGTTTACAATTCTCCTCTATAACAACTCTATGTACAACTGTGACCCCCGTAGTGGAGCCAGATTTTACCCCAGGGTCACCATTTGAACACACTTGGTAAAGGACTATAAGCTTATACTGCATACAATATAATGAGAGTCCTATACTATTTGGTTTCATAGAAGATGATGTGTTGTTTGTTTCGTCATATAAGTCGATGTAAAACATGCGACCACTGGGACGGACCAAATTTGACACAGCGTCACCATTTGAATAATCTTGGTAGAGGACCATAAGCCTTTTTTGAAGATTCTCCTATCTAACTCTATGTAAATAAATACTGAAAATGGGATCCCTTGGAAGCAATAAACAAACGAGAAAAGTATCAGATTCGGTTTTATTGAGTCTGTTCTTGAGAGGTAATATAATGTGCAACACATCTGACGCCCCTAGCACCGGTTTAGGCGGTATTCTACTTTTAAAAACCACAAATAATGGGCTTGATGATCTCAAACCACCAGTAAGTAATAACACTATTGATCTGTAGTCGGGGCAGTTTTTTTTTAACTGTGACCTACGCGGTGGCCATCTTCAATGCGTACGACTTCGCCCACGTCGCCAGATGAAATGCTATCGCATAAGCCCTACTGACCTTTGGCATTATATCTAAAACAGGGGACGTTCGTTGTAAGAGAAAAAGCCGATATGGGTTTCTGTAATTGATGTATTAAACTGTTTGTTGTTTCGTTTTGAGGGGGGAAAAGTACCTGTGCTAATGTAATTAACTAATCAACGTTGTTTAATGTTGTATTTTCTTAGGAAAGGCCGACATGAGTTTCTATAACTGATGTATTCATGACGTGTTTCATGTAGATAAGAAACATTTTACTATTTAAAATGTTATCTATACGTGCTCTTGTATTACGGTGACACAAACTGTAGAGACGACACATCGAGAACAGATGGATTATAATGGACTGTTCTTTTGTTGATTTAAGACCATTCCATTTATTTGACAAATGGGGTGTTTCGGGGGAAATGACTGATCAGCAGCCGGACATTGTAAACCCTGATCAGCCTGCGAATTACTCTTACTCGCAAACTGATCTGGGTTTACAATGGACGCAAAGGCTATTGCAGTCGTGCTTAGCGAATTAAGGGTTACGATAATATAGTCATTGTTCTGATTGTATTTTAACACAACATGAATGAAAAGCATGTACCGATTTTTGAATATGACTGCATGTTTTTGTATGATGTATGTAATTAACATGACACCAGTTGTCAATCATTTATACGATCAAACCAATGTACGA
Source organism: Cyrtodaria siliqua (assembly GCA_037043455.1). Taxonomy (NCBI): domain Eukaryota; kingdom Metazoa; phylum Mollusca; class Bivalvia; order Adapedonta; family Hiatellidae; genus Cyrtodaria; species Cyrtodaria siliqua. Next base: position 71,328 of record JAWPHD010005790.1, on the reverse strand, counting down.
TACTTCCGAAAAACAATAGCACCCGAAATTGTACTATGATAAAAAATATACTTTGAAATCAACAATAGGGTGAAGATATCTACGTACTGGTGTAATGCTATGTAAATAATTAGCATGTAGCAGGAAAATGCTTTAGGAAAATCAAAATAAAATAATATGTATACTTGCATACATTTTTATATTTAAAACATAGCTAAACAAATGCAAATGATTTATTCAACCATTATGTATGTTGAATACATTGTACTTGGAAATAAAAACACAGATAAAATTTACAAAATAGATTTGTTTTAATATTCGCTTCATTCATAAAATAATGAATTCGTTTTGATATTCTAATATATGATATTCTAATACATATACTACCGTACCTTCGTATCCACACAACATGTTTCCGATCCGGCTTTATGCATTTCCCAATTTTCTTGAACGCATTCAAAATCAAACTTTTCAAATTCCCTTTTGTCAGTTTATTTATGTAAATGTACACCACGTACAGAAAAATAATGCAAACAAACACTGCTCGCTCTGGATGAAGATAAATCGCAAATCCGACGTAAACAAAGAATCCAATGATCAATATAGTCGGTAATAGAAATTCAATTTTTAACTGGAATTTTCTTCGATATATTTTTTTATTTGTTTTCAAACAAGAGTCTTCCTGCACTTCTACTAAGTCTTTTTCAACATCTACTTTTAACGACATTTCTAAATGCGCTCCGCTCGTCTTGATTCCACCTGTTTGTCGTCTCTAGTATATAAGTACGAGCCCTAGTAATGAAGTAAGCTCTAATTTTAATTGCAAACCGTATGCAAATTGCTTGTCATTAATTAATGTTGACACAAATTAATTATATTTAGACAACATTTAAATTGCAAACCGCATGCTTATTGCTTGTCATTAATTAATGTTGGAACAAATTATTTAGATTTAGTCAAACGCTGTGAAGCAGTCTACGCTCGATATTGAAAGAGAAAATGTCCGTAACTTTTATCTTATAAAACACAAACTAATTGTGTTGACAAACATTAACACACCAACATACTTGACCATTGACTACATTAGGTCAATGACTATTTTTATTCTATATAACAATATATTTTTTTAAATTGTATTATTTTTATGTTAAATTATATAGATATCATGGTAAGTAAAACATTGCATTCAATTGTTTGTCTTTTTCATGGTGGATTTTGAGGTCAAATGAAATGATGACATTGAAACTGCGTCATAAGTTTAAACATCTTAAACTAACATTAATACGCAGCACAGATAAAGTTGGTAACGTATGAATATCTTCCCTTACAAGACAATCAAACTCATACACTGTGTCTTATAAAAGAATATTATAGCTTTGGATGCAAACGTGTTTTTGAAATTCTCTTTTACCTCATCAAAACTGTTAAAATAGTATTTTGGACTACCGCGACTTTATTAATCTATCTACAGTCCCTGGGTCTACCCAGAAGGAGTATTAAAGATAGATTAACAAAGAATCTGTCTACTTCAATCCATATGCAATCCAGTATCCGTGGCCATTTATGCATGTTCTTTGCACGAAACATGATAGGCACCTATATCTCTGTCTTCTATTTGACCGATGTATCGTTTACTAAACATAAAATGCAGCAACATATTACTGTCAACGTGTGTGTTTACGTGGACTGCTATGGACTTAACTGCATTTAAAAGGTTGCTCATCTGCGTTTGGTTAAGTAGGTCTTGTGTGATTTTATCAACGCTTTCGGTGATTTATTAATATTTTCTGTGATAGTTTGGATACCTTAGCTTATTTATGTGCAAATAAAGTGGTGTTCTTGGCAGGTGTCGCAGTTGCAAGGCAAAATGTACAATAGCAAAATGTTTTTCGGACATGTCGTGATACATTTCGGTATACCTACGGCCAGCATTTCATGATCCCTTTAAGTGGCTTTGCACTGATCACGTTCATGGTTTCTAGTTTTGTTTTAGTTACATCATTAGATACATACATGATGTAAACCCCTTTCATACCAGACTTCTCCGCCCATGCCACGGACCTCACTAGACCGGCTTGTGCCTACACATTGATGTAGACACAGCTACGCCCCTGAAAATGTTATCTATACGTGCCCTTGTATTAAAATGTTATCTATACGTGCTCTTGTATTCCGGTGGCACAATGTGCAAGACGACATATCGAGAACAGACGACATGACTGGAAGACCCAACGTAATTGGCGGCGCGCCAGAAGCGCGCTGCCTATATTGAGATTGGTTTTTGATGCTGCATATGGAGGAGCACGTGACTTGTTGTTGTAGAAATGTTGGTGGTAAAAGACTGACCAAAATATTGGGGTAAAAGACTGGCCATAAGATCGTGTTGTTATACTGAAATTGCTGTATTGAAATTGACGCTATGTCATTGGTCCATGTGATTGGTTTTTGATGCTGCGTATGGAGGAGACGTCACTTGTTGTTGTTATTGCTGATAAATCTATACATAAAACACATGATGGCATACCACAGAAATCTGCTTGCCGAAACATATCATAGTTACCTTCCTATATAACAAAACATTTAATCCTTAACCCGCTACAAATATATAATGGACTGTTCTTTCTTTGAATTAAGACCATTTCATTTACGTGACAAAGGGGGGAAATGACTGATCAGCAGCCGGACATTGTAAACCTTGAACTCTTACTCGCAGGCTGATCTGGGTTTACAATGAACGCAAAGGCTATTGTAGTCGTGCTTAGCGGGTTAAGGGTTAAGATAATTTATTCATTGTTCTGATTGTATTTTAACACAACTTGAATGAAAAGTATGTACTGATATTTGAATATGACTGCATGTTTTTGTATGATGTATGTAATTAACATGACACCAGTTGTCAATCCGATCAAACCAATGCGATACTTCCGACAAACAATAGCACCCGAAATTGTATTATAATAAAACATATTGTCAATATACTTTGAAATCAACAATAGGGTGAAGATTTCTACGTACTGGTGTTATGCTAAGTACCATTTACATGTAAATAAGTAGCATGTAGCATTATGTATTCTTTAGAAAAATAAAAATAAAATAATCGCGAGCGTAAGCTCGCCTTACGGTTAACGCGTTGTTGATTTTCTGAAATTGCCATACTAAGGCAATACAAATCTTCGTCAACCAGCTAGAGTTACCTGCCCGTAAAGTTGCATTGTGCTAGAAATACGATTCACCGTGCTAGAAATACGATTCACCGTGCAGGTGAATCGTATTTCACCGTGCTAGAAATACGATTCACCGTGCAGGTGAATCGTATTTCTAGCACGTCGTTATAACCTCACATGAACGCCGAGCGGAGCGAGGTGTTATTCGAAGGAAAATAAAGCTAATTACACCGAGATTACATCGAGCGAAGCGACGTTATACAGCTTATTTCACCGAGCGAAGCGAGGTCTTGTGCATTGAATATAACATACATGTAAATTAAGTTAGTTTGTTTTCGATTCTCTTCTCTTCTATTGTATTCAGTGTTTTCGCAGGCTCAGTCCATTCAATTCAACATATTTATTTTATTTATTTTTTACAATCTAATTTGTTCAAAAACAACAAAATCCACGATTTAATGCTTGATTACGTTTAAATAATAGTGAATGCGTCAATATTTATTATTTAAAAAAATAAAGATAGAATATAATAGTCTGGTTCCCTGGCTTAAAATAGAATAGAATAACTTTTATTTTCCAATCAAGGACCATCACTGGCATTACACTCACAGTACTAGATACTACCTTTGTGAAGGGCAAAACTATAACCAGTCTCTGATTGCAGTAAAAGTATAAGTTAGAATGGTTCATTTAGAAACACCAACAAATGTAAAAACAATCCAAAATATGAATCAAATTCGATGTAGAAGCACTCGAGCAGATGTTTTGATTTTGCATTGAGTTTAGAAAACTCCACTGATGTACACTGTAAGGCATAACAGTATGTTTAGTTTAAATATATTTATTTTACATCGATTGCGAAACAAGTTATTGCAACTTAGATTAATCATTCTCGATGGCTTCCTGGGTAGAACCAGTACTAAGCAATGTGGATTAATTATCTTGCTCAAGGATACATAACGTGGCCGCGGCGAGTATCGAACCCACGACCTCCCGATCTGGGGTTCGGCGCTCTACCACTGGACCACGCACTCCACATAACAGTATGAGTATTGCACACATTATTTAATCGCTCCAGTCTATTAACTTAAAACGACGCTTGCCACTGTTCAGCAACAACAAAATCAACGATTTAATGCTTGATTGTATTTAAATAAAAGTGACTGCGTCAGTATGTAAGTTAGTTTTACTAGATATATATTTTTTATATTAGATCTACATGCGGTGATTTTCACTTGAAAGTAGTCCAATTTCATTGAAAATACAGTATGACAAAAGGACTAAGAAAGCTGGCTAAGAGCTGACCATCCTACCTAATAGTAATAAATGTCTGAGATTGTGTGAACTGTGTCATTGCTTTTTGTTCAAATTGTATTTAACAACCTACTGCGCCATTTAAGTCTCAGTTACACTTATTAATAATAAAATTCACCTGAAACAATAGTTATATGAAATAATAATTATTCGCCTACCTTGTTATCCTTAAATTGTTTTTGCGAAACCAAAGGCGGTAAGTGAAATATCCTTTCTTTTGCTTAAAAGCACAAGCGTAAACCTTTTTTGTTCTCTGTAGACAAAGTCAAGCACGTCACCATTATGACAATTGTCAATGATAATTACGTCAGTCAGTGACGTTCGACGCAATTTTGATTTCAAGAGGGGATGTAGAGAGTGGTGACTTGGGAACAAGGTATTAAACGAACTGATTATTTCAAATGACACATCAGCAATAATTTGTTTGTTTGTTTGTTTGTATGGGTTTTTACGTCATTTTCAACACATGTAAGGTTATATATGACGGTGGAATTTTGGGTGGTAGAGGCAGACCACCCATTTGTCCTGGGTAGAACCAGTACTATACACCTCCCGCCATCCGTAAGGATCGACACATTTTCACAAGTCGAGCTCCCAGTGGGATTCGAACCTGCAGTGGTGAGAGGCGAGAAGGTTTACAACGCAACGTTCAGTATCACATGAAACAATTCATTCCTATTCCTTCCTACCTGATCATTGCTGCTAACTGAAGGCATTTACATTTAAGAAATAGGAATAGATTGGATCATCCTGAGAAGTCTAATAAAAAAAAAGGTATGCATACGTAATTAATTATACTGATCATGCTTATTCAAGTTCACCTGACACTTACTCACAATTCAAGTCATTTTTTTCACAACTGTGGCCGATTTGCTTCACAGTTATTATTATTAATTTTTTTCTTTTATTTATTATTATTATTTTATTTTTTAATTTGGAAAACATTTGGTTCAATATTGTTTTGTTCCGAATATGTTCATAGAAGAAAGTTTATCTAAGATGTTTCATATTATCCTGCTCCCACAAAAACAATGCATGCATTCAATACTTTTTTCACATACTAGGCAGTTTTCGCGCTTTTTTTTTCTCCACCAAAATGACCAGGCCAGGGTCGGGAGTCTTCACCATTTTTAGGGGGTAAAATGCCTGCCAACATTACAATGGAAATTTATTTATTTTACATCGACTGTAACGAAAGCTCTATGAATTTATTTGAATCACTCTCGATGCCTTCCTGGGTAGAACCAGTACTAAGCAATGCAGATAAAGTGTCTTGCTCAGGGACGCAACGCATATGGCAATGGCGGGAATCGAACTCACGACTTTCGGATCATGGGTCAAACGCTCTACCACTAGACCACAGCGCTCCGCGGTTTGATTTGGAAGTAACAGAGTATAATGTGTATATCCCCATTTCGATTTCGAACAGTTATGCTTAAATCGCTTAGTTTGTATGTGAATAGTAGTGGGTTGCGTTTTGTGTGTGTCCCTTAGAACGGAGCAACTGAGTTGGGTTTAGAAAATCCCTATGTTATGAGGTATTATAGTATGAGTAATATTGCACAATGTAACCATTTTATTTACTTAAACCGACGCTCGCCATGAGGCAGTGCCTTATTCATATTATGTCTACTTGCCAATCATTAATACATATATTTTCTAGACGAAAACTATTGTGTATATAGTATATTAGTCTAATTAAAGCAGGGTTCAAATGATCAGTACATAAAAAATGCTTATTAATAAATGTAGACAATTCTCAAGTGTTTGCGTCTGTGTGATCAAGATCGATTCAGGACGTTTCGGCACCAAACCATTTCGACACCTAGACGAATCGGCACCTAGACGTTTCGGCATTTATTTTAATTTTTACCCTAGACGGCACTCATTTATATTTGAGTATTATAATGAGGTAAAGAAGTAAAGAAATTAAATATTTTCTATAAGATCACTTGTAATTCATTTAAATTGCAAAGTTGATTGCCTTAACGGCAATTCCGAAGCGGTTTTGATCCTGAATACAACTAAAACATGAACATAAGGCCCATACATTATGATAATCACTTGTAAAATTTAACTAAATATGACTTTTATATTATATTGTAGCATGGTCACTGAAATTCCCTTTGTAATAGCTCTGGTGTAATTCGTTTAATTGAAATTACTTGAATATGTTCCCTTTAACATGTATAATAATGTATACCTTAGACAAATAAAAACCTATCTGTATGCATACAGTATGTTTTAATTCTTCACTTTACCTTCCTCATCTCATTATCGACGACTACAGGTATGTGACTTGAACAAAGCCTCCACAAACTAACCCATTATTAAAAATCGTCTACATATAAATCATGCGTTATACGTTTCTTGTTATATTTAAGACATAGCTTAAAAAAAAACTGAAAATTATTTAATTCAGCCATTACACGTATGTTGAATACACTGTACTTGTACATAAAAACACAGATCTGAGAGAAATGTTTATAATATTGCCGATAGCATGTTTTGTTCATCTCTGTACATTAAATATGAAACATGCATGTTGAGTGTATTTTTTCCATTTATAAAATAGATTTGTTTTGATATTCGCTTCATTCACAAAATGATGAATTTGTTCTGATATTCGAATAATGATATTCTAATACATATACTACCGTACCTTCGTATCCACACATCATGTTTCCGAACCGGCTTTATGCATTTCCCAATTTTCTTGAACGCATTTAAAATCGAACTTTTCAAATTCCCTTTTGTCAGTTTATTTATGTAAATGTACACCACGTACAGAGAAATGATACATACAAGCACTGCTCGCTCTGGATGAAGATAAATCGCAAATCCGACGTAAACTATGTATCCAATGATCAATATAGTCGATAATAGAAATTTAATTTTTGACTGGAATTTTCTTCGATATTTCTTTATATATTTTATCAAACAGGAGTCTTCCTGCACTTCTACTAAGTCTTTTTCAACATCTACTTTCAGCGACATTTCTAAATGCTCTCCGACATTTCCGTTCGTCTTGATTTCACCTGTTTGCCTCATTTCTTTTTCAAATGTCGTCTCTAGTGGTCATATACAGTATATATAGTATACACCATATACGTACATGCCCTAGTAATGAAGTTTGAACGATTATGGTTCAGTTTCCGTGACGTAATCATTAAGAACGGGAACTGTGTATGGTTCAGTAAAAGTAGGGAAGGTAGGCCAACGCTGTTCATATAGTGCGAACTGTGCTGTAAATGGTTCAACAACTAAACATGCAGAGTGTTGCAAAATGATACGATCATAACCTATTTTGATACACCAACCCAAGTTTGGATAATAAAAATAATGGGCATTTGAAAGAAATATATGTATATGAAGTAAATTAGGAGAAAAACTTCTTGTTGGAGGTAATTTAAATACTACATTTAAATACTACAGACGTAAAGGGTTTAAAACTAAACTGGAAATAATAAACGTTGGGCATATGCACAGTTTAGACAGAGTATAGGCTACATTTCAAAGGAAATTATATGAAACAATTCAGCCATTAAAATTAATGGCAAACTAACACATTTTAAAACTTGGGAAAATCGTGTAATAAAAAACATTCAACAATTGATTATCAAAATAAAATATTGTTCACGTTTCCAGAGTTCAAACATATTAACGATTTTTCAAGAAGCAGATTTTTAAAATACCATTTAGTAATTACAAGTAAACCAACTGACTGGAAATAAAAACTCAAGATAGACTCAATAAAAAGCATGGACAACATAAATCATTATGTAAGTTCTACACGGAAATAAATATAATGGATTAATGTATACAGTAATAAATATAAAACAAATGCCAACAAAAAATTTTTTTAAAAAAAATCAGAGAAATGGGAAGAAATATAAACTGTAGAGTAAAACACATGTATTTAAGTATTAGTTAGAGGCTATGAAGTGAAATTTTAACAATTAAGAAACTCTAAGGGAAGGAGCGCAGCGACTAACTGACTAGTGTTTGCCCTACTTTTTCCCCGCGCTTCTACGAAACCAAGCCTCTTTACACGTTCGCGCTTCTACTAAATCCGCCTCCTTGTGTCCAAACAAGCGCGTGCCATTTAGTAAGCGATTACTTAATGATTAAATGGTTAAAATTGGTGATCGTTAGAAATTTACATGAATAAGCTCGCCATTTTTTTAAAATTCCTCACCGTCTGATTGGAGGAAAAAGTAGGGCAAACACTAATATCTTTTTGGTGTACAACAGATACAAAATTAAGCGCATTTCATCATAACTATCTTACACGAATTCTACCTTCCAATAATTTACTATACCAATGCAAGCTAGTAAATTCAAGTGTTTGAGACTTCTGCAACATGCATGTGGAAACGATTACACACATTTTTGGGAATGTCATATATGTCAGAGATTTTGGTCACAATTACAGCAAATTCTACAAAGTGAAGGATTTCAAATTACTTTTGATTTAAAGACTGTATCATTTGGTAAAATATCCAAAAACAACAGAAACACTTGTGGTATTTTGGTCTTTATGACTATTATTTCAAAATGTTTTATATACAGAAATAAGTATAAAACCATCCCTGATATTGAATGATTTATGAGATACTTGTATGATATGAAAGATATTGAAGAAATGATTGCGTTCTCTTAAAGAACAAACTTGACCAACACAATACCAAATGGAACTTTGTTGACAGTTAATAAATAGAGAAAAGCTTTGATTAGTAACGACCACTTTCCATAAATATACTTCTTAACCATACTCCTATTTCATACTATTTTCGATCTTTCTAGTTTCTACCTTTCTAGTTTCTACCTTTCTAGTTTCTATCTTTCTAGTTTCTACCTTTCTTGTTTCTACCTTTCTAGTTTCTACCTTTCTAGTTTCTATCTTTCTAGTTTCTACCTTTCTAGTTTCTACCTTTCTAGTTTCTACCTTTCTTCTGGTTTCTATCTCTATCTTTCTAGTTTCTATCTTTCTAGTTTCTATGTTTCTAGTTTCTACCTTTCTAGTTTCTATCTTTCTAGTTTCTATCTTTCTAGTTTCTATCTTTCCAGTTTCTACCTTTCTAGTTTCTATCTTTCTAGTTTCTATCTTTCTAGTTTCTATCTTTCTAGTTTATCTTTCTAGTTTCTACCTTTCTAGTTTCTATCTTTCTAGTTTCTACCTTTCTAGTTTCTATCTTTCTAGTTTCTACCTTTCTAGTTTCTATCTTTCTAGTTTATCTTTCTAGTTTCTACCTTTCTAGTTTCTATCTTTCTAGTTTCTATCTTTCTATTCTCTATCTTTCTAGTTTCTACCTTTCACTCTGTATATATTTCTATTAAACTAAAAGCTTCTTTCAATACAATTATTTATTGTTGATAATAATGTCATAAGTATTGCTTTTGTTTTGTGAACATTATTGTATTGAGAAGAAATAAAATGTTAAAAAGAAAAAAAACACACAAACGTAAAACATTTCTGCGTCTAGTAATACCACAGCCTTTATTTTATAGAGATGCGATTTATAAACTTTTGACATTAAAGGGAGTTCACGGGTTTCTTGACCACGTTACCAAAATAATCAGGAAATTCGTCAGAAAATGATACGAACCTTTATTATTGAAACGCGCGTCATGCTTACCATCAGGTTGTTCGGTCGTACACTATATTAGCTTTATGGCTGCAAATGCTATGGTTGTTCAGTACAATTCTGGATACATCCTGAGGTGTTTCTGATTTAATATGCATATTTATATATATCTTTACAACAATGTTTAAATGTATCGTTTGATACTATCTCTAAATTTGAACCTTATTGTTAGAGCTTTCTTTTTAATGGGGTCTACTAAAAATTAAACTGTTTTGTCGATTAATGATAATAGTGAGTTTGTGTACACATAAAATCGATTTAATATAACCAGTAGGACGTTTTGCCTACTGACCATTCCAAGTCGGTAACCTGTTCTGTATCACTCTGTGTGTTGTATTTTGTTATTGAATATTTGATTTTATATTAGTTGTAGTGCAATGGGGACCTACGGTGCCATTTCGTTTTGGCCCGGTGCTGTGGTTTCAGTAAAAAAGAGTATAGTAAGACCATTTTGTCATCTTGGTAGATACATCATCAACATGACATCACGTTTGCCGATAATGCTTTTACTGTGGCCTTCTCACCAAGAGGGTGTCATTATTTTTCTAGCAGAGACTTTTTGGTTCTAATCAAGAAGGACTCTAAAATAACTCTCTTGAAATCGTCGGCTATATCAACGCAAAATCCAATCATTCGTTCTCTAAAGCATCTATAATATATTCAACATCGATCAACAATCATTCAGGATGGCCCTTACCTGTTTAGTTTTTGTCAACATAGTGAATTATTTTTGTTGTTTAAGTGTGTCGAGCACTTTCAATATTGGATTACTGTTTTTTCTTGTTTCTCTTCTAATGTTTTTAATACCTCTATATAATCAATGGTGAAACTGTGCTAGTGAGTTACTAGTAGTCAATATTCAATGTCCTTTAAAAAAAAAAAAAAAAAAGGAAAAAAAAACGGGGAAATTCATAATAATTCAATTCGGAACCGGAATTCAATTCCAGAAATGTAAACGATTATTATTTACGCGAAATGCATATATATGGAAGACATTGCCAAATGGGCCCGAAAAAACAAATGTTTTAAAATGGCTTCGACGACAGTATGAATGTTAAGGTGTGTCGGAGACATTCATAAGACACCTCACATCAAAACGTCATTCGTTTATTAATGCCCCGTATGGTTTCCTGGCACGAATAGGGTCACTGCGTATCCACGCAGTGGCGCAAAATGCCCCCCGATTTCACGTTATTTTGACACTTTGTGTTATGTTCATTAACGGCCTTCATCGTCGTACCTGTATTGTGTCAGGTGCTATTTGAATGGTGGCAAAAAAAAAATGATCGTGATTCCAGCGAAAATTGGAGGGTTTACAATATACTTTGCAGCAACTCTGCAGTTCTACCGGTGCGGAATATCTAGGCCCATTCTACAAATTACTATTTCGATGTAAATGAAGGATGGGCCTAGCATTTCATTCCTGTTGGCGCAATATAACCTTCTTGTATTGGTGCGTCTTAAAACCCAATTCAACTCAATGCAACTCGTTTTCCTTATAATTAATATGGAAATCTACAAAGGAAGTAATGTTTTAATTTTAAAGGAAGTAAAATTTTAATTGTATCAACCTTTACATGATTTACAGTGTCATTATGCAATAATACTGCTATGCGTGGGATATTACAGTGAACTTAGAGAGTATCCAACATAAAAATCTATCAGATTAATTAGAAAAACAACATCAATGAATCAGAATTGTAAAACATCTAAATAAAATTGAGCACTTTTGTGGTCAACACTATTGTGTCATACAAAGTCACGCCAGTCGCTAATTAAAGGCGTCACTCGGTTAAATTATGTGAAATAAACGGCAAATGTGCTTTTTTCCTTCTTTAGTCGAGTGCACATTGTAAAATAACTGATTACATTAAAGGGAGTACATCAGGCTTTTCATGGGGGTCTAGGTGTCCGACTTAAAATTAACAAATATTAATAGTTTCTGTTTTACATGGCCAAAACATAATGAATGAGCCTAAAAATTATCCCTTATTTGCAAAGAAATTCATTCTGCACAGTAATACATGCTATCCTAGGTGACGCACCAGGGTTAATTTCAGCATTTTACGTCCGTTTCCCTCCTGTCTATATGGTGTTTTCAAAGTTTAGACATTAACAAAATGGTTCTAACATCATATTTTGATTAATATAAGTGTTTTATCATCAACGGGAACAATTTTATAATTTAAGATGTTTCTAGAAAAATCCTGATGTACCCCCTTGAAAGTGTCTAGTGAAAGTGTCGACGTAACCATAAACCATTACGTTAGCATATTAATCATACGTATAAGTAAAGTGTTTACAAAAAAAATAATACAACGGAAGAATAACTCGATCTTACGTCAGGTAAACATATTAATCATACGTATAAATTAAGTGCTTACAAAAACAATTAAACGGAAGACTAAAGTGATACGTTGCAGCTTGATAATATAACAAGCCTAATTAGTACGTATTCCTTAACACGATATCGGTTTAAAATAGAATGATATATGTTATCTCGTTAAGATAGAATGACACCTGTTAAAAGTATGGTGTTTGTTCGAATGGTGTTCTACTGCATACGTCATTTTTAGCACATGCTAGGCAGGGGCGTAGCCAGCGATACGCACTTACGCACGTACATAACATCGATTTGAAAAGTGAAAAAATAATTATGGCCAAAAATGTCATAAAAATCGAAGGCTAACCTGACATATGTTTTTTTCATTTTTAAAGAAATTATTTTACCCTAGAAGGCCGCCAAAATGTGACCAAAAAACCCACCAGAGGCTGCCAAAGGATGTACATATTTTAAAATTGTCTAGGGGAGGCCCCCCTAAGCCCCCAGCTACGCGCCAAGGGTAATGCCTTCGGCATTAAAGGTGCGTACTTAAGATTTTAGCCTGGCTACGACTCTGCTAGGCGATAAAGGACGGTCGGGTTATAGAACGAACTCTCTTTTAAAAAAAAAAGTCTTTAAACTAGAAAGCTATCTCTTTAAGCTAGAGATATATATCTATTTTATCATTTATAAGCCCCATTCAAATGCTAAATGTTTCTTTTACGACATCAGTCCACCTCAGGCATGAGATCGTTCTCTCATCCATATGGTCTCTCCTTTACTTTAAACATATTTATTTTACATCGATTGCGAGACAGTTCTTGCAACTTAGATTAAACACTCTCGATGACTTCCTGGGTACAACCAGTACTAAGCAATGTGGATTAATTATCTTGCTCCAGGATAAATAACGTGGCCGTGGCGAGGATCGAACCCATGACCTCTCAATCTGGAGTTCGGCGCTCTACCACTACACTACTACCACTATTAGTTATTGGGTTTGTTACTGACCCCCTACATAAATATGTAGGGTCAGTCAGATGTATAGGGGGACTCGGCGATTGAGGTCAGTCAGATGTATAGGGGATAGCCGAGTCCCCCTATACATCTGACTGACCCCACACATTTCTGTAGGGGGTCAGTAACAAACCCAATAACTGAATTATTGCATCGAGCACCTTTTTTAAGGGGGAATTGACCTATTCGAAAATTTAAGGGTACGCATATGAACTATATATATTTGTAAATTTGAAGATATTTGCGATTTGAATCTGAATTTTGTTTTGCCGTTATTTAAACATGTTTTTAATAATAACGTCTCAAATATGGCTATGTTTGACGTTTTTCATAAAAGTCCCGTTGTACTCAGTTTTCAACGTTTTTGACATTTTTAGAGTGTTAGGCTAGTCACATGTAATTATTTTTTATATCAAAATGTTCGTCTTCCTTTTTCTTTCACCGCTTTTTTACCGTGAAATTTTAAGGAAAAACAAAGTTAAAGCCTTTTATCTTTTAAACGGCTTCATAAAAAACTGCACAATTTTTATATGTTTTAGGGAATTTAATTTCCTATCGGAGTTTAAAATAAAATTTGCTAGTCATCGGAATATTTTTTTCAGTATTCTTGTTTTATTAACCATAATACCCTTCGAAAAAGACGTCGCGTCATGAAAATAACGTCGACGTCGACGGTATTTGTATTAAAGGTACATTGTACATGTTGGTGATGTATTAACAATTATTTTGTGATAATTACCGCTTCGTATATCATTTATAGTTACCGTCTAGATGAACTGTACATGTTACTCAACATAAATTGCTGAAGGTTTTTAGCAATTCGTCAATTTGATTGACTGAAATATAACTTATATTAAATATATGTGATTAAATATATGTACGTGAAAACAGACAGTAATGAGTTGTTCATGATTTTTCAAAAGCTAGCGGTTTCGCCTATGCAACCCATGTAATGTTTCAAAGGTGTCTACAAGACTATAACACATGCATTACAATACAATACTAATATGAGTAATAAAAATAGTATTTATACATTATATACGCATGCATAAATATGAAAGCAGAATATAAATAAAGTATGCATTTAAATTATATAAGTGCATTTATGACGACACTTGGCATACCAGCCATTAGCTTTAAGACTATTAAAACACGGGAAAGAGATATTGGTCCATTTATCGAAAAAAATTGTCTCAAGGCGACTGCGGATGAAAAGATGATAACTCTTAAACATCTGAGTAACAACACCACAGCAACACCAGGTCAGCATATGGAATTCCAGTTTCAGCTGGAAGAGACATTATATCTATTTGAAACAGACGGTAATTATTTTCTATATTCAACAAATATGGACGACATAACGGCTCTTAAACAAAAGCCTGATCTGGTTTATTGTTGTGTGTTTGTACACTGTTTTATTGGATGATAACTCGTTTCTAAACTCTTAATGTTGTACACTAATGCGAATTTGTGTTAAAAAATTGCTTAATTTATAACTTAAAGGGACACTCGGCAATTTTGATGTTTTAAACTCGTGGCATCCCGTTAGTTTTTCTACATAACCTGCATATCTGCAAATCATTATAAATAATTATTGATTAGTTCGTCAAAATAAATTGTTGTTTTTTACTATGAATTGCTGATTATAGTGTAGCAATAATATTTTTAAGCTAAGGTTGAATAACGTAGAAATAATGAAAACTCCAAATTGTATTATATTAATATATGCCAGCAGATATAACGTCAAACTAATACTGAATTGATAAACTGAGATGAAAATAATTATTGAAAATTGTCTTGTGTCCCATTAAAACGTTATTATCATGTACTCTTTGTAATGAGTATACACATGAATTCCAGTTTTAAATTCTTAATTTCACTAAGGAAATACATACGAATAGCATAAGAAACTGTGTAACAAATCATCAAATAGAATTTAAACGTGTGTACAAACTATCTAGCAATGCGGTGTCTATATTTCTAACCAATATATGTGTATACTCATAAATAAATATTACAGATGTTACAGAATTAATAATAATATATCAATATACAATGATCAACATATATCACATATTCAGGAGAACACAGTTTAAATTCAATGATGACTAGCAAATCTTATTTTATATTCGGATAGGAAATTAAATTTCCTAAAACATATTGAAATTGTGCAGTTTTTTATGAAGCCGTTTAAAAGATAAAAGGCTTTAACTTTGTTTTTTCTTAAAATTTCACGGTAAAATATCGGTAAAAGAAACAGGAAATTATATAAATTATATTTTATGTCTTATTGTAAATGAAATAATTTATATATCAGTTGAAAGATCTCATCAAGACGAATAGTATGATATAAAAGGTAATTACATGTGACTAGCCTAACACTCTAAAAATGTCAAAAACGTTTTAAAACTGGGTACAACGGGACTTTTATGAAAAACGTCAAACATAGCCATATTTAAGACGTTATGATTAAAAACAAGTTTAAATAACGGCAAAAAAAAATTCAGATTCAAATCGCAAATATCTTCAAATTTACAAATATATATAGTTCATATGCGTACCCTTATATTTTCGAATAGGTCAATTCCCCCTTAAGGCAAACGCCGATATTTAACCCATTATAATGGAGCGTCAACGTCAGTGAGACGTTCGCGCAATTTGACGTCATGACGTTGACGTCACGACCGGTACAGTTTAAAAACATTATTAAATTTACTTATTATGTTTGTAACGATTTAAAGAACTAGTTGCAAATGATTTAAACTTTGAATCGAAATTGTAGTCCATATTGTTTTAGTGACCCTCTATGAAATCTACTGACCCACTATATAATAATAGAGGGTCACCATGTGACCGCTCTAATCCAATGATATTTCTATGATTTTGTGCAAGGTGCAATAATACGCTACATGACCTCTCGATCCGGAGTTCGGCGCTTTACCACTACACGAGTGGTCTTTTCCTAGGTGAGTCCAAGAGCAAGAATGACATGGAAAGTCTCTCATACTTTTGTGTGTCACCTGCGTAGCATGACAAGCACTTTTATTGCACCTCGCACAAAATCCTAGGAATTTCATTGGATTAGAGCGGTCACATGGTGACCCTCTATTATTCTATAGTGGGTCAGTATATTTCATAGAGGGTCACCAAAACAATATGGACTACCTCAAGGAATGTCGTTACACAATGACAAATAACTCGAACTTTCATTTCAGCAGAGGTATGCCCCTTTTTTTATAAAACTTTAACTTGCATTCTAACCGAGCTCACAACTTGACAAAATATTGACCTACGTTCATGAAACTTTATACAGTTTGTTTTTTCTCAAATGCCTCTGACGTGTCCTATAACTCTGAATGTCATTTCGGCAGAGTTATGCCCCTTTCATTAAACCTTAACCTGCAACCACAGGAATTCGAAGATCAATCAATCAATCAGTAACCTAACCTAGCTCATCATGACATGACCAACTATTGACCTATGGTCATGAAACATTACACAGTTGTTTCTTACTAATTATTAAATGCAGAGTTATGCCCCTTTTCATAAAACGTTTACAATTTTAAAAATAAAAATCTGCTTCGTAATTCATGAAAGATTTCACCTCCTGTTTAAAACTTTATACTTAGGTTTTCTTGCATACCGGATATGGTTATCCGCGTTTTACATGGGTGCTGGAAAGCCTGATCTTTAACATGGGGGAAGATAAAAGATAGTTGTCCACATTGAATGCTTTGGTGAACAAAGTGAACGATTTTAAAAGTTACGACTTATCGTAAGATGTTTAATAAAACAGGACCCATGAGGCAGGCGTGAGGATCCCTCTATACCAGTAGAAGGGGTATCTGATGTTTTTCAGATAAAAAAACAAAAAATATTATTGCTTTTACTTACCTTATCAAAGTAATATATACTTGTAACATTTATAACATTATAAGTACCATTTAATAATTGTTATCATTTCAAATATATATTTGTCACCATAGCAACAACACTATGGCATTAGGGCCCAAAACGGATGATATACATAGCAGCAATATGGCAGAAACACGTTCCAATGAACTTGACCGAATTCTCCAACACATATTCTAGTTTTTTCTGAAACCTGCTTGTAACAAGAGTGACCAAGTGGAGACAACTCACCAAGGGAGAATCAAGAAAAAATAAATTTACAAAATTTATTTACGACAAGATGAATATATATACAAATGAATAAGAAATATCAACGTTTTTAAAGCATTTTTAAAATAAATTTCAATACACGTTAGATGTGATCACTTAAATACACATTAAACTGTTCGGTTTTAATCAGACTGAATATCTGTATTTATGATATATATATGCTATATCACAGCTATTTTATATGTCAAAGAGTCCTTCCGGTACAGTTCAGTGTCCTGCACTTAATACTTTACTTCCGCGAATTCACTTCCACACTATATGCATTCCCCTTTTAGCGGTTGCTATTCGTCCCGGTGTACCATACATACTTTCGGAGAAGTAATTCCCACGCGACGCCCACTCGCACGATCCCTTTGCGGCGATGGCTCAAGTGCCGGTATTCCACACCCGCTGACGTTATCTGAGTAGCTATCTGCGTAACCAGACCCTCTTGCCTAGCGTCTCCGTGGCTACCGCCTGGTCTGTCACCCAAAATTCGCCGTCGCCCAAATAGCGAAATTTGGGCGAATGATGTAGTTCCCGCGTCCTATGACGGCGTTCCCCACCTACCACCCCGTAGACCACGCTCCCGACAATACGCTCAATACGCTCTACCTACGCTCCTAGCGTATACGAACCTGCCGTTACTGGTACTGGTCACTACTACCCTGGAGAATGGTTTGCGATCCTGCAACCATTTCTTATGATATCGATGCCAATTTATACAGTCCCTACACGGATACCTGACAGTGACGTAATTTTGAACTCTATCTTATATAAACAATCTATATATTTAGTTTGGCCCGCACTGGTAAATACTGGCAAATTTAATCATAATGCACAGGCTGTAAAATCATAACTGTCTTAATACTTGATTGATTTTCATGAAATAACTTTCAAAACAACTTATTCTTTATGAATAGAATGAATCTAGTAAAATATCATTTATTAAACAACGCATCGATTAAAAGTGATGCGCTTGGCAAAAATCTGTCAAAATTCCTATTCAAAATCATGGAACAAACATAGTTAAAAACTCTAAGTACATATGCATGCATTTTGTTACTGTTTCCCTGATGTATCGTTATACGATTGTAGCTGACATCTATGTACTAATATTGTATAATAATGACAATGAAATACTGTTCTGGTACAAATGAACATAAAAACAACGTTGTTAATACGTTAATAGTTTGTTATTAACGAACGTGGCGCTAATTGAATGGGAGTTTGATGTAAAAAAGTAAAATGTCATCACGTATTTGAACTACTTGTGGTTGACATTTAGATATGTTTGTATAAGTCTTAACAAGGTCATTCACCTACATTTCATACTTAAAGTACACTGTAGAGAATTCGAATTATTATAGGATCAGCATCACCAAGACATTGTATTATCAGTAAATCTGAAGCTATATTTAGTTCTTCCCATGAAATACATGAATTTCGCAATGCAACGGTTGAATTTTGTGGTGGAGGACACTTATTCCAGGATAGAACCAGTACTGTATACCTCCCGCCATCCGTAAGAATCGACACTTTCTCACAAGTTAAGCTCCCAGTGGGATTCGAACCCGCAGCGGTGGCGATACGGTTTACAGCGCAACGTCGTTAACACATCGACCACGGAGGCGCTCATCAAAAGACAAGGGTTCTGACGTAAATAACGTATAGTGTGTGTGTTAAGGGGGCACTCCTCAGTTTCGCATGAATGTCCATGTAAATCAGGAAGAATTCAACTAAGCATCTTTTAGGTCCATGGATAGTATTTATAATAATTATGAAGCACATGTTTGATGGTGTGTTTTTTTCAGTTTTGAGTACTTCTAAGTTTATTTTGGTGTATTGGAATATGCATTCTTTGGGTTTTTTGGAGGCTATAAATAGCAAATGCGAAACTATCAAAAACTTCCAAAAAGTAGGTAAAATGGCTGATTTTGACTCACGGGGTGATCAGCATGGAATAACTTTTTAAAACGCCGGAGAAGGTATGTAAAATTTTGCATTTCCTAATATGTAAGAGCATTATGAGTGCAGACATGACCCTGATATGCTTAGGAAAATTATTTTTATTTATTTATTGACATTTGAAATATTGCTCAAATTGCATTTTTAGCATGTTTTGAGGGGTGGGGTAATCTTAAAGAAATGGGACTAAAGTTGTACAGAAAATGCTTTTTGATACTTTTATTTGGTATGGAAACATGGGTAATTGTATTGTCTTCTAAGAAATGTATGACACAATGATGATGTGATTTATTTTTGCTCAAGGATTCAGGCTAAGGGTTTGTCATGGGTTTGATTATTGAGAAATGTACATTAAACTGTGGAGTCTCCCCTAATGAGCCGTAAACCATAACATTTGCAAACGTTTGATTGTGGAAAAATCTGATTGATGTCAATCTAGCACGAGAAATCATATGACGTAATCAGTAATGGGAGTAAGATGTAACATGGGTATTTATTGCTATAGTAACGATCTTCAAAAGTCACTACAATATTTGAGAATAGCAGATAAAAAAAAGAATAGACATTATTTTACTGCTGAGATCGATTATAGGGAAATCCTTCACGAGATGGTAGACGTGTTATTCTTTTCACGAACGAGCGTATGCGAGTGAGTGAAAAAACAAAACACGACTACCATCGAGTGAAGGATTTCCCTATAATCGCACCCAGGAGTTAAATAATCTATTTATTACATTTGAAATCAGTTTATGTATATCACTCGCTTTATTGAATGTTATCGGCGGATGACGTCGTCAGCAACGTATAGGATAGAGACTATGAAGAAAAATCTTCACCATTAAGAAACCGAAAGGGAGGGAGCGTAGCGACCGCGGTATATATTCTTATATATGAAGTTTTCTCTTCATAGTCTCTATCCTATATGTTGCTGACGACTGTCTATCCGACGTAGTGTTTACCATTGATTTATCGATATCTCTATATAGGTCACGTTATAAACCATGAAGAGCGATGGTAGTAAATTCTTCATGAAAAAAATGTTGCCAGTACTAGTATTTGAAATTCTGAGCCATCTTGGTTCGAAAAGTGGGGTACTCAACGTCACGATTAGTTATTTTTTGTGTTCGGAATTAGATACTAATATTTCGCGATTATGAATATTCTTTCACTAAGAAATCCCAATCTTTCACCCACAAAAATGTAATAAAAGCATACTGTTTTTCTGGAAAATATGAAAGTAGCGATTTTGTTTCAATTTATGTTCAAAACAGCTAGTGAAAAACTTGAACCAAAATCAATGAAGTGTAAAACGTAGTTAAAAGTCGGTTATAGCGACAAAACTCGGAATGTGTAGTAGTCATGCATACGCTAAATGACAAGTACGCCGATCTTAAATGCTAACAAAACATTTATTTTTCGTCATACTTCGCTTAATCTGTGAACACGGCTGAATGTAATACGATTACCAAATTGATTATTTATTTTCAATTTTATTTAATGAATCTGTTAAAAATATATTGATGAATTTGTATACGATTTTTTGCCAAAATTGTACTTTCCATTTAAAAGATATGAAATAAAATGTATAAGCGTTGTCTACTGTATGTATCTGACATCCGAAGCTTGTAGGGGCTGTATCGGTGACTTGGAAACAGAATGCATGAAAACCCATTATCAGAAATACTGAAAAGGTGATCCCTTCGAAGCAACAAACACAAACAAGAAAACAAAGCAGACTTGGTTTTATTGAGTCTGTTCATGAGAGGTAATAAGATGCAACACCTCTCACGTCTCCTAGCACCGGCTTAAGCGATATTCTACTTTCAAGCAACACAGAATGGGCTTGATGATCCCAAAGGACCAGTTAATAATAACACTACTGATTTGTAGTCGGGACGACTTTTTACGGCCGTCACACAGCACTAAACAAACGTTAGTCTGAATGTCAATAAATACTGAAAAGGTGATCCCTTGAAAGCAACAAACACAAACAAGAGAAAAGTAGCAGACTCGATTTTATTGAGTCTGTTCATGGGAGTTAATTATAAGATGCAACACCTCTCACACCTCCTAGCACCGGCTTAAGCGATGTTCTATTTTCAAGCAACACAGAATGGGCTTGATGATCCCAAAGGACCAGTAAATAATAACACTACTGATTTATAGTCGGGCGACTTTTTACGGCCGCCACACTAAACAAACGCTAGTGCGGATGTCCGTGAAGTTCGAAACGTAGGTAAAGGTTGTCATAGTGACATAATTCGGTCGGAATGTATAATAGCACTTATGTAGATCTGTCAGTGTAAAAAACTAACATGCAAAATAACGACAAAATTATACTACAAAACCGTTTGTCTCTCTATCCAGGTGTTCAGGTTATATATATATACCTCTTCGTCAGCAGGTTAAGAAACCGTGTACATCTGTTATAAAATGTGCATGTTCATGTCGGGAAGAGTGTTAGCCGAATGGTGTCTTAGAAACGGTCAATAATTTATGGGAAGCATTTACCTACAATGTAGACCAAGGTCACAATACCCTTAAAATCTGTGTGTGAAGTTTAAACAGTGTGAAATTAGAATTGAATTGAATTGAGTTTTAAGGCGCACCAACACATGAAAGGTTATATGGCGCCTAACAGGAAAATGAACGTGCCAGGCGCATCCTCCATGTACATCACGATAAACTAGAACTAACACTGAAGGGGATGAATACCCCCGCTTTTTTTCTGTAGTCGATGAATAATAAATGTCTAAAATATCTGCTAATTTCTTAATGTGGAAGAAATTCTAATTAAAACAAAGGTCCATAATTCTGTAGAAAAAAAAGTGCAGAAACGAAAAACCATTAATGCAGAGACACATCATATCATCATGTGGGAACTGTATGTTAGGTGTAATAACAATCCATGAAAAGTGTTAAAGTGAAATCCACATGAAGTTCATAATGGAGTGAAAAACTTAAGTCAAATAAAGGGCTGTGATTCTGTAATAAATTAGGCATCAACAAATTTTGATGCAGAAGGACATAATGTAATCAATTGTTACGTGTAAATGAAGTTTGGCAACAATCAATTCGGAAATGTTGGAGAAAAAATGTGTTAACAGGTCATTATACAATGTTAGAGTGGAAAATTCTAAGTGAAACAAAGAGCCATAATTCTGCAATAAATTAGGCAATTAATGATGGGTGAATGTAGAGGGACCGTCATAAGATCATCATTTGTTATGTGTACATGAAGTTTGGAAACAATCAATTCAAAAATGTTTGAGAAAAAATGTATTAACAGGTCATTATACAATATTAAAGTGGACAATTCTAAGTGAAACAAAGTGCCATAATTCTAAAAATAAATTAGGCAATCAATGATGGGCGATGTACAAGGGACATTAGGTCATCAGTTGTTATGTGTATATTAGGTTTGGAAACAATCAATTCAAAAATGTTTGAGAAAAAATGTATTAACAGGTTATTAATCAATATTAAAGTGGACAATTCTAAGTGAAACAAAGTGCCATAATTCTAAAAATAAATTAGGCAATCAATGATGGGTGATGTACAAGGGACATAAGGTCATCAGTTGTTATGTGTATATTAAGTTTGGGAAGAATCAATTCGAAAATGTTTGAGAACAAATGTGTCAACATGTCATTATACAATATTAGAGTGGAAAATGTTAACAGGTCATTATCCAATATTAAAGTGGAAAATGATGTCAAACAAAGGGCCATAACTCTGTAATAAATTAGGCAATCAATGATGGTTGATGTAGAGGGACATAAGTTCATCAGTTGTTATGAGTATATTTAGTTTGGGAACAATCCATTCAAAAGTGTTTGAGATATGCAAGTATTAAAAATGTATTATGCGACTGGACGCGACGTGACGGGGCAAAATCAATGATGGGTAATGTAGAGGGACATAAGTTCATCAGTTGTTATGAGTATATGAAGTTTGGGAACAATCCAGTTTGAGATATGCAAGTATTAAAAAACATTATTACGCGACGGGACGCGACGCGACTTGACGTTGGGGACAACGTGATTCCTATCTAGCCCCACTTCACCTTGTGAAAGCGGTGGTATACATATGGAGAATGGGCCTAGAATCTTCTTATCTGCAGAATTGCAAATTCTATAGTAGACACTCCATTTACGATGGAGCTACGTTTCCACGTTTGCATACGCGGTGTCATGATAAAGACCTTGAATGGTGACTTCGAGAGCAATGAGAAACCTCTACCAAAAACACTGAAGTTAAAAAGACTTTAAAGAGTGTATCCATTCATGAAGTCTGAAAAGTGTAGTAAAAGGCTATCGATGATTTTGATGAAACTGACAAAATGAGAAACCTTTATCAATGCGTGACGGGCATACGGACGTACGTACGGAGGACAAGGTTGTCAATATACTCCCCTACCATTAACTTGGTGTGGGGTATAACAATGCATTTATAATATTTCGGTGAAGACTATTTATACTAATTTAAAGAAACTAACCCGCCAAATAACGGCAAAATTACACTACAAATATATACAAGTGTTCAGGTCATATAATAATGTATGTGTGCCAATTAAAAGGATATGTTTATTCACGGGACCCGCCACTGAATATGCGTAAAATGAATTATGAGTTGGTAACTCTTAATTCGACACACCAGTTTTGGGGTTTGGCCTGGCTGGTTAAAGTCGTTTATAGTGTCTATAGAGTTTGAGACAGCTTTACAGCTTCTCGCATGTATATATCAATTATATTTGAGAGTTTTAGAGTGTGCACCCTATGATGACGTCTACCTAAATACCGAGAGGACGGTTACGTTTGAGGTTAGTCTCCAATCTTATCTTGTCTAGCACTTAATTGTTTATTCTTGTGTTGCTCTGGCTTCTGCCAAGTCACTGAGTACCTGCTTTGTAGCTTTCTGGGCTTTTGGTTTTTATATCTATATATACATGATCATCTTTTGTGTTATGGTGCCTATTAATGCTGCTTAGTTTGTGCTCCAAAGAACCTTGTTTAAACCCTCAGTGGCATTTTGTGTCAATGACCGTTCCAAGCCGGTGGCCCTATTGTCAACCATTTTATGTTTATGATGTCATATACATTGTCTTTGGGTTTTTCCATTCGTATTTTTGGATGACTGTGGTCCTTGAATGATATATTTCCTGTCAACTTAGCTTAGTTTATTACGGTCACAAATAATAATTTGTCACAGAATTAAAACGACAGATACTGATGATACCAGTCAAAAAGATATATATTCTGCCCAAGTGAAGCCTAGCGTTAAAGTTCTTGTCATAAACAAGAGACACAAAGAGGTCATAAACAAGAGACAAAAAGAGAACATGACAGCGCTCTACTTGCTCTCTAACAATAGAGGAAATAACACACTGGTGTTCATTGTGTTAATCTAGCTCGAAATAACAAATGCTTTAAGTCAATTGATTGATTGAATTGGATTTTATAGTCGCACCAACAGCTAAGGTCATATGGCGACTTTCCAGCTTCCATTGGTGGAGGAAGACCCCAGGTGCCCCTCCGGGCATTTTTGTGCACGGGCGGGCACCTGGGTAGAACCACCGACGTTCCGCAAGCCAGCTGGATAGCTTCCTCATATAAAGATTCCTAGGCCCCTAAGGGATCGAACCTACAGCGGTGAGGGCAAGTGATTTGCTTTAAGTCAAAAATCAGACACTGTTTTAATACTAAAGGTACCATATACACACACCAATGGACATTTCCCAATTTCAACAATATCAACTCTTCAAAGCACGTGTTGATTTTGGTCATTGTCACACTTATCCACTAGGTTTGGTTACTAATTGAATTGAATCGGGTTTTACGGCGCACCAACACATGAAAGATTATATGGCGCCTTACATGAATGAACATGCCAGGCTCATCCTCCATTTACATCAAGAAACAATATGGAGAATGGGCCTAGAACCTTCTCACCTGCAGCCACGTTTTCATACGCGGTGTCATGATGAATACCTTGAATGAGCACGATAACAAATGATAAAATGAACATGAAGGGTGTGTGTGGGGGGGGGGGGGGGGGGGGGGGGGGGCGGTCCTACCCCTCTGCCTCTAGCGGGATTTGCAGTGGTTGTATTCTACCCCGGTAACCACACGGGGAGTTTGGTAACTATTATTCACACAAATTCACCTGAATTCGACTGAATGTTACATTGAACAAACTAAGTATACAAAGGGCCTGTATCCTGAAAAAGTCAATGGACCGTACACTATCAGGAAACTGATGGCAATACTACCTAGGCTACCAAATTTGGTTACTAAAGTAGTAGTTTCTAAGAAGTTATGATCAGAAGATTCGGGGTTGACAGACAGACGGACGGGACAAAGTTAACCCCACCTTGGTTAAACTTTCACCAGAAGAGGAAATAAGGGGCCCAAAATGGCCCTGAATCGATCACCTGAGGATCTTCCAATGATGAAAAGAGCATCCCCTCGCAAATGCTGACTGAAGACGTTTTATGGGGTTTCCCTATGTAAAAACCTTGCAAAATCTCTATATGCAAACTCTGGACCACGGGGTGCGGCCATCTTTGACCCCAGGAACTTCAAATGAGCAAACTTGATAGTCTAAGGGTTAGCGATCATTCATTATAATAAAGACCAAGAGGCCATGAGGGTCTGTGGATGCTCTACAGGCTAAAATGGTTCCTATATAAAAGGTTTTTCTTCATTAAATTCCATTCAATACTTGTTTACAGCTGCAAAACACAACAACGCCCACAAAATAAGAGGCCCAAGAGGGCCTGTATCGCTCTACTTGCTATATGGAATCTTTGATGGGGGACCACGAAACAACATGCAGAACTAGGCTTGTTACTGATCATTCCTGCAAAGTTTCACTCAGTCATCTGGTTAACGTGTGTGTGTGTGTTAGACCATACCTCATTCAACCAGAACACAGCGATGATAGGCGCAACTAGGCTTGGTACTCCTCATCCCTGCCAAAATACGTTCTAATTCGGCCAGGAGTTCAGAAGAGACTAGTCTGGATGGAGTTTGTGTATCAAAACCTTTAAAGGGCTATAACTCCGCAAAATTCATTCAACCGGAACACGAAAATGACATGCACAACTAGGCCTGGTACTGATCGTCCCTGCAAAGTTTCACTGAAATCCGGTCAGGGATTCAGGAGAACGTAGTCCGTACACAATGTGTGTATTAAAACCTTTAAAGGACCATAACTCAGCCAACAATATTTCAACCGAAATACGGCGATAACATGCATAACTAGGCTTGATACTGATTATCCTTGCAAAGTTTCGTTGAAATCCAGCAAAGGGTTCAAGAGAAATGGTCCAGATAACGTTTGTGTAGTAAACCTTTAAAGGGCCATAACTCAATCAAACATCATTCAAGCAGAACATAGTGATGATATGCACTACTAGGCCTGGTACTGATCACCCCTCCAAAGTTTCGGTGAAATCCGGACAGGAGTTCAGGAAAAAAAGTCAGGACAAATTGTGTGTATTAAAACCTTTAAATGGCCATAATTCTGCCAAAAATCATTCAACTGAAACACGGTGACGATATACATAACTAGATTTGGTAATGATCATCCCCGCAAAGTTTCATTACAATCTGGCCAAATGAAAGCCCTATCGTCTTAATGAGACAAAATGCATTTATAACTAATACGATTTGGCTGTTTTTCAAACTGTTAACAAGGCAGAATATAGTGTGTTTTTTTCCAGAAAAACAAGGGTCATAACTCTGCTGTTCCTAATCCCATTTGGCTGGTTTTCGAACTTGTCTGAGCTTTTATTGATATTAACAATATGTGCAAGTTTGGTAAAGATAAAATAATAAATGAAGGAGCTATAATGTTCACAAGGCAGAATATGGCATTTTTCAGCAAATCAAGCACCATAACTCTGCTGTTACTCATTCAGTTTAGCTAATTTTCAAACTTGTCCGAGATTTCATTGATAATAACAATCATTGTAAGTTTGGTAAAGATGAAATAATAAATGAAGGTGCTAGAGTGTTCACAAGGCAGAAAATGAATAGCATTTTTCAGAAAAAAACAAGGGCCATACTGATCTGATTTTGCTGGTTTTCGACCTGTCCTAGCTTTCATTGATATCAACAATATGTGGAAGTTTGGTAAAGATCAAATAACAAATGAAGGTGCTAGAGTGTTCACAAAGCAGAAAATGGCATTTTTAACAAAACAAAAGAGCCATAACTCTGGTGTTTGGTGTTACTGGCCCAATGTAGCTCGTTTTCGAACTTGACCAAACTTTAATTAGTATTAAAAATCTGTGCAAGTTTTGGTAAATATCAAGTAATAAATGAAGGTGCTAGAGTGTTCACAAGGCAGAAAATAGCATTTTTCAGAAAAAAACAAGGACCATAACTCCGGTGATACTGATCCGATTTGGCTGGTTTTCGAACTTGTTCGAGCTTTCATTAATATTACCCACTGCGGTCGAAACGACGTTACATGATGTTTGATTCTTAGCATGTGTCAGAATCTGCAGTACCTTGTTGGCGGTGCTTGAGCACCGTCAGAGGTATAATGGTTTTTTTCAATGGAATCCTAGAAATGTGACAAACCTAACAGCACAATGCAACACTATACAACACTACGCTAGAAGAAGTAGTCTCTCATGCATGCCTTTAATAAATTCGATATTATGTGATCCCTGACAGAAAATGATGTGTGTTCGCTTACTGTGTAATTTACAAATATTGTCCTTGTGTGTTCGCTTACTGTTTAATTAACAAATATTCTCTTAAAGCTACAGAGTCCCTATATCAATCGATTTCTTCTTTGTAGGCGTGTCTTTATTTGTAACTTAATGTTCACGCAGCTCATGTCGAAATCGGGTATTTAAGCGTGCAAATATAGCGTAGGAAATCATTTACTGCATATACATCGACCAGGTAACAGTAATTTTTACAGAAAAAAAAAGTTAGCTTCTTTCGGGTCTCGAACACACGACCTTCTGATTTCAAGTCCGGTGCTCTATCCACTGAACTACAACGCTATTTGAGAATATAGTATACTACTACTACCATTTATTATGAGGCAAAATAACTTAACATATTTGAACGCAACTAAAGATGGATCACTAAATATGTAGTCCATATTGTCGTCGCAAGTGTAAATTAACATTGCCTGGTGTAATACTGTATGTTATTAATATGAAACTAATACTTCGCCTCAAATCAACCAAATCTCGACTTGTTATTTAGCGCTTGATGAGTTTGTATTCGCGCGCTTGTTATTACGTAATGCCTATTTAGTGTTAAAACTGCTCCAACATACCAATAAATAGCAGTGGTCTAGTGGTTCAGCGTACATCTTTCAAAACTTACAAGTGCAAGGCTTGTGGTTCAAGTCCCGTTCCGGGCAGCTATTTTTTAATCACATATATTTTGGAGCCGTATATTTATCGATGTCACCTGTACGGAGGCTAAATAAAAATGTGAAATTAAACGCATCGATTTCTCCTTATATACCGACTTTTGGGGTGGTTAGTCGATTTGAAACTACTTCACACGTGACTCATTCATATTCATGAGTTATTACCAGTTAAAATAGGGACTGTACAGCTTTAAGTAAATCCTTAGATTGTTTATGTATTAATACGCGCTTCTCCGAGATTTTGATTATGACGCATTTGCAAATACGATCAGTCGGTGTTTGTAGAAACAAAAGGCTGCTTAATCATTTGATGCCCTAAATAAGAAACAATGTTCAGAATAATGGCAATTTATTATTTTATTAGTCATACATACCTATTTGATCAAAATTTCACTAAGTCAACTTTTTATCATCTGTTTAAAAAGTTATAAATCGAGTTAAAATCGTGCTACAAGCAGATGGTCTGTGTTTATAGAAAATGTATCATGTTACTAAAAATAGAACAGTCAGTGCTCGCTGAAGAGCTTGAGAAAGCAATCTACGGAAGCTAATTCAGGCCATATGAGTTAGCTAAACTATGTTTAAATACGAATTGAATTGGGTTGTAAGGCGCACCAACTCACGAAAGGTTATATGGCGCCTAACAGGCATGGACATGCCAGGCTTATCCTCCATGTACATCGAGATAAAACATGGAAAATGGGCCTATATAGAACCTTCCTCACCCTGAACTGCAGAGTTGCTGCAATTTCTATCGTAGAAACTCTATTTACGCTGGAGCCACGTTTATTGTTTTTCTGACACTGCTCTTTTGATGTGAGCGAGAGAAATACGAAATTGGTAAGGAATATCAATAATCTGAAACATCACTGAATGTAAAAAACAAATCATGGAAGTTATATTTACAGCACTTCCATTTCCCATCCATTCAAACACTTACAAAAGCACCGCCCATCAGTGCCTTCAGCACTTTGATTTTGTTTTTTGCACACATTGTTTTGGATTCTTTCCATGTGGCGAGTCTAATTGATGTTAAAATGATGTTTGAGTGATAACGATAGTTTGAACTCATCTGGAATTTATTGTAAGTTGCCTTTTATTCAATTATTGTCATAGACAAAGTCAACATTCAGTATTTAACCAATATATGCCTGAATTATCCAATATTTTATTTTTGCGAAAAAGTACTCTAAATATGAACCCAGATCATAAAGAATCATCTGGCGTAGAACTTTCATGTATTTCAATCTGAATTAAACATATATTTTTATAAATCAATCCTTCATTTATCATTAATCATCGATTTTTTATATCTACATGTTACGGTGTCCGAGGGAAGGTATTACAGATTCCGATGTACAGTCAGTTTATTTGCATCAGATTCTCTCGTACAGAAATATATCAGATTCTAAACACATATACTCTCTGTTTCAGGTGAAAATGTTGACTACACAGTGCACATATTGCGCATTATGGTTTGAAAGCAGTCACGAAGCAGTCCAACATTGTGTTCTACAACATCAGAATGACAAAATATCTGTCATACTTGAGTGTCAGACACCAACAGGAACCAAATTTAAGATTATTTTTTTTAAGACTTTTCAGCTGTTAGGCAAAGACATTAAATGTGACCCACTTGTCAGTAGACGATATAACCGGTAAATTACAGACACCAACAAAAACAACAACAGATAGCCCGCTTAGAAAAATGTGTAAATTAACACCACCACTAAATCAGTTCATAAACAGCTATTTACCGACATCCAAACATGTGATACGCATGTCAAATTAAGGACTCGGTGAAACTCAAGGTGATCCATGTAGTGAAGTATTGGGGGAAAGTGAAGGTTTCACTGAACGTAGGGAGGATATCCCGGTCGAAACTGAAAAAAATTGGAAAAGACATTTTGGCGGATGCGGATTTCATACAAACCTACGTGATTGACCCATCTGTAACATCGCATTTAGCGAAGCATGGTCGACTAACGAAGTGGATAGCATTTTTTGATGTGGTAGATAATGGTGATTTCAGTGTCGATCATATTGCAGCGCAACTGTTTTTCGATGTAATTCAATTTTCAAATGTCGGTGATGTCGATTTTCTCAAGACGTGAAACAGTTCTGGGTCGTCGGGCAATCTTATTTCGCTCTAAACTTATCAGGTTTATGGGCGGTATATAAAATAATGACAGTACACGGAGGAAACGAGATAAATATTGCGAAAAGTAAAACTGACGTCTCTTGTGAATTTCGTATGTCCCGATCCGAAAACATTAAACGCACAGAAGAAGACGTATTAATTAATGTATGCTAAACCTGGTGTTATTGAATTAAATACTGACGCTGTTGTGGCATTGTCCGAAAACAGAAAGCTTACCATATATGCCTTGATGGCAAAAACAATTACAGCAGGTTTCGGAAAGACTGCAGGACAGGTCAATCATTTTGGACACGAAGCGCAACCAACACTGTAGAGATCCAAACTATACAAAACACGTCGATTGAGAACAAATGGATTGAACGAGATGTTGAAAGTATTTCTGATTTATCACACAAAAGCCAAACGTATCTGAAGAATCAAATACTCCATACAATGTCTATTACAACAGAAAGGCAGAAAATAGCATTTTTCAGGGAAAAAAAAGGACCATAACTCCGATGATACGATCCGATTTGGCTGGTTTTCGAACTTGTTCGAGCTTTCGTTAATATTAATAACATATGCAAGTTTGGTAAAGATCAAAGAATAATTGAAGGTGCTAGAGTGTTCACAATGCTTAATATGGGATTTTTCAGCAAAACAAGGGCCATAACTCCGGTGAAAATAATCCGATCTGGCTGGTATTCAAACTTGTCCGAGCTTTCATTGATATAAAGACACTGGCAAAGTTTCGCAAAGATCCAATTAATAATGAAGGCCCTACAGTGTTCACAAGGCAAAAATTAATCGGCTTTGACCAATAGAGCTTAAAAAAGAGAAACAAGTAGGATTAGAAAACACAGCATTAGGTTTCCTGTGTACAAGTAAATGAAGCATCACGGATGTCGCATTGACCTTATTTTAACAAATTTGAAAAACATTCATCCATGTGAAGTTTTGGTCAAAATTAACCAAGCAGATAATTTAAAGATTTATTAATCTTCCCTGTATAACTCTATGTAAAACTTTGACTCCGGGTGGGGACAGATATGACCCCAAGGTCAGCATTTGAACAAACTTGGTTAGAGGACCATAAGCTATTTAAATAGTAAATGCAAATATTAAACCTCTGGCTCTTGTAGTTTGAGAAGATTATTTTTTAATTTTCCCTATATACGTTAATGTAGAACTTGTGACCCCTTGGGCGAACCAAATGTGACCCCAATTTGGTAGAACACACCATAAGCTGCTTAGAGTAAATGCAAAATATTAAACCCCTGGCTCTTGTAGATTCAAAGCAGAAGATTTTTAAAAGTTTTTCCCCCCGTATGTCAAACATGTGAACCCTGGGGCGGGGACAAATGTGACCCCAGGGTCTCCAACTGAACAAGCTTGTAAAGGACCCTAAGCTTATAGTAAAATTTTAAAACTGGTTCTTGTAGTTTCAGATTTTCTTTTTTATGGTTTTCCCTATATGTTTATGTAAAACATGTGACCTCTGGGGAGGGGCCAAATGTGACCCCAGGGTCTCCATTTGAACAAGCTTGGTAGAGGACCATAAGCTTATAGTTAAAGCAAAATATTAAACCTCTGGCTCTTGTAGTTTCAGAGAAGATTTTTTAAGTTTTTCACTATATACATAAGTCTATGTAAAACATGTGACCCCTACGGAAGCGCCAAATGTGACCCCAGGGTCACCATTTGAACAAACTTGGTAGAGGACCGTAAGCTGATGCTACTATACGAGAGCTGTGTGCCTTGTGGTTTCAGAAGAACATTTTTGAAGTTTTTTCCTACAAAAGTCTATGCAAAACTGTCAAAATCTCCATATACAAACTTTCGAGCCCCGGGGCACGGCCATTTTTGACCCCAGGGACTTCATTTGAACAAACTTGATAGTCTAGGCCTTGGCGATTATTTTAAAAGAAAAACTGTTGAAATAATCTGTCGAAAAATGGTGGCCATCTTGGATGTCGCACAGCCCAAATTTTAACAAATTTGAAAAACATTCATCTAAGGATCATCCATGTGAAGTTTGGTAAAAATTGGTCAAGCAGCTTCTGCGTAGAAGTTGTTTGAAGCAAAAGTAAACGATGAGGACGGACGGCGAGTGATCCCAATAGAGTACCTTGAGCCTTTGGTTCAGGTGATCTAAAAATAACTACTAACTGATTGAGATTTGATTTTAATTTTGCAGCAAAATTACAAAGCAACCTTAGATACAGTGTGTTATACCGAGCATATAATAATGAAATAAATTATAACAAGGTTGTCTTTTAACCCTTAGACCGCTATGAATGTATAGTGGAATGTCCTTTCTTTAAATTAAGACGATTCCATTTATGTTACAAAGGTGTGTTTTGGAGAAATGACTGATGAGCAGCTGGACATTGTAAACCCTGATCAGCCTTCGAGTAGAGTTACTCGCAGGCTGATCTAGGTTTACAATGGACGCAAAGGCTATTGTAGTCACTCTTAGCAGGTTAAGAGTTAAAATATATACATATATGTGTAAGACTGTTGTATTGATACTGTTTATAATGCATGTTCCCTAATTTGTACAGTCATCCATCAGACTGCCCTATCCTTAAATTATTTTAACTGCTAACAAACGATAAATCAAGATGCTTTGCCTAGGAGGTCTGTTTCCTGAAATGTTTTATTATTTTGTTTTGTATAAACAAAGTGATAAATAATCATTAAATAAAATAACATTTGATAGAAAATAAGAGGTTTTACCAGTTAGAATCCATTAAAGGGTGACTCCCATATACATGATTACATTAAGAAACAACTATAAACAAAACACTTTGATGACATAATGACAAAGAAAATGTTACCATAAGGCATGTAATCCAATTAGCTGTTTTTTATCACCCCATTCTAGAGCAATACATGCCTTACTTCTCACCATTCATTGTAGGATGAGGAATAATGGCATATTTTCAAGTGTTTTCAATCTATAATATATAATAGAGTAATATTTGTCAGAAGTACTCCAGGAAAATGTGTTTTCCCGTGTTCCTCCGCGATCAATACATCTTCAGTATCTGACGGGGAAGGGAAACATGCTTAGTGACATTCAACAGCTTTAATAATTAGTGATTAACTGTTGAATTGATAAATGTATGCCGTATGTAACTATACACATGTATTTGTTTGTTTGTTTGAATGTTTACATCATTTTTAGTACATGTTATGCCATATATGACGGTCGATTTTTTGTGGTAGGGGCAGACCACCCCATTTTTCCTGGGTAGAACCAGTACTGTATACCTCCCGTCATCCGTAAGAATCGACACTTTCTCACTTGACAAGTCGAGCTCCCACTGCGATTCAAACCCACAGAGGTGAGAGGCGAGACGCAGCATCTTTACTATCCCAGCCATGGTGGCGCTACTATCGCGACCATTACAACAACATAATAAATATGCAGCTTCACAGTAGGAGTCCAGATCTAGAGTTCTTTGGGCAACACATAAGGAACTCCTCTGCAATTAATGTTCTTAATACACAGTTAAGTATATTAACATATTCAAGGTTCACTTTTGTAAAATGTCACACCATTCGATAATAATCCCATGCAAATAAAAGAAAAAAAATTAAATAAATATCCTATATGTGTCACATGGTCCCACAACAGTACAGTAATTTATATACATAAAACATATCACAATTTTTTCCCAATATTGCATTAATCCGCTGAGGCTTCAGGTATGCTGTACTTGACTTTCTTTCTTGGAGGAAGTAAACATCTGGAATGAGAAAAAAATAACATTTATAAACAGTTGCATATTTTGAAGAAGTAAACAAGGAATAACAGAGTTCTGACAAATGCTGCCGGATATGATGGCATTTATCCAAAAGCATTTATTGAAAAGGAAATCCAAACCTGACAAGTGGTTTAGTAAATATGGTGAATGGACAAATTTGTTTGTTAAAATTGGTGTTTAACTTCATTTTTAGCACATTTTAGGCTAGGTATGATGGTGGAGTTTTAGTGGTGGAGGCAGACCACCCACTTATTCCAGGGCAGAACCAGTACTCTATACTGCCCACCATCTGTAAGAACTGACACTTTCTCTCATCTAAGTTGAGCTCCACGTGGGATTCGAAAAGACACAAAGTTTAATACCCAACTTTCACCATGACGTCAAAAACTTAAGATTTGAACTCAACATGTTGTCCTTTTTTGATAAGAGTTTAAGTAAAAAGAAATAAAAATCTACCCACTGGTTAGGAGATGGGAAAGAATCTTTAATAACTGACATCAACAATAATGTTACATAACTGAGATTAACAATGGATGTTTCATAGCTGAGATTAACAATGGATGTAATGCCCCAGTCACACCAACCACGAATGCCTGTACGAATCCACTATGGATGGATTCGTAGTAAATCCGTAGTGTATCCTGGGTTATTCGTGGTTATTCGTAGTAGTTTGTATGTATCCGTGGACCCATGTCCAAAACTCTCGGGGTCAGCACCACGATTTTTTCCATCCGTAAAGCATCCTAAGTGGGTTCGCAGCGATTCGTAGTGATTCGTAGAACATTCCCGGCATACCGGGAATGACCACGGCTTACTACGACCTACTATGAGGACACTAGGATTTCAGTATGGTTATCTCACGGTTGGAGCACGGTTAAGTATGATCTGTAAAGGCATTTCCGGTCTAATCTGTATCATAAATGAGATGTCACAAGATCTCGTGTTTTCTTTGTTAATGGCCAACTTCACAGAAGAAAGTGTGATGAGAATTACTTCTCAGACTATGATAACATTTATAATCAAATGTCAGAAAATCTATGTTTTCGCTGCCAACCTTTGCGCATAAAGTGTCAAAACAAGTTCTTTATTTTGTTTAATTATGGGTGATATTATTCTATAGCGATGTATCTTTTTATGACAATATAAAACTAAGGTTATGTCCCTTTTGTGTAATCCCATTGAGATTGCATTTGAAAATGATCAAAATCAAACTCAAATAATCTTGAATATTTTTGCATTCATTTCAATATACATGTAATATGTTTACACATTTTTCTAGGCAGTGCTACCCTTGAATTATAAATACATACTTTATACATAGTGAATTAGTCAATACACACATGACCTTGAGTATGACATAAGCTGAGTATGGATCAATACACAATTTTATCAAGTTAGTTTGTTTTTTTAAGCATAGCACAGTCTAAATAAATGTGTGAACATATTAAACTGCAAGTAACATGTAAAAGTATTCAGGATTATTTGAGTTCTATAAGTTTTATTTTGTTAATGCACTTTCAATGGGATTCCATAAAAGGGGACATAATCCTTAACACTCAAATTACACTTAACATATTCGGGTCAGTAGAAATGTGTTCATGCTAGTAAATGTTTTCAATTCACATGCCCGACGGGCCACCTATTGGATCCACTGCTAACAAATAGAGAATATTATGTCAGTGCCTTTTACTATTACGTTTATTAGGCGAGGCTTAGAATACGAAGAATGGCCAGGCTCTACCGAGCCATTCTTCGTTTTCGTGCCGATCTTAATAAACTTGATAGTAAAAGGCACTGACATAATATTCTATTTATCATGTAGATTATCCACATTTTCTGTATGAATTACTATTTTTACCTATTTCTCAGAATGTTGCGCTAATCGTGGATGCCGCCATGTTGTTGTTTTTTGTTTGTTTTATGATGTCAGGCAACGTTACATGCATGACATCAGATAACGTTACGTACAGTAAACGCCGAGGGATTCCGCATTGATTTGCTCTATTGGTCAGTGCCTAATAAAGCAAAATGTATTAGGTCACCCCTTTAATAGGCAGAAAAGTGCATATCTGCCTGATAAAAATCATTAATGTGAACACTTACGGATTTCAAAAACTGGGTCGTGAGCATGTTCCTGGCAACTGCCGTCATCTTCTGTGTGGTTCCCCATTTACAGCGTATATAACCGAGTAAATTAGCACCATTCATTAATGCTCCAACTACAGCTACCATCTGGAACAAGCATTACACAACTGATTACAACTAGTTACAACATAAATCATCACTACTCATTAACTTTGAACATTCAAACTGTATTATCATAAGTTTAAAGCAAGAACAAATTATCCCCCATCCCCCACACCTCCCATTTGAAAACTTTTGAAAGCCATATGAATTTCACAATATTATAGCGGAAAATGTTACGTCAAACTAAGGGCCATAATTCTGTAATAAATATGGCAATCAACAAAGTGTGGTGTAGAGGGACAGAAGGTGCATCAGTTGCTATGTGTATATAATTTTGAAAACAATCCATTCCAAACAGTTGGAGAAATGCAAGTAATAAAAATGTGTTTAAAGACATTATACAATATTAGAGTGGAAAATTCTAAGTCAAACAAAGGGCCATAGTTCTATATTAAACTAGGCAATCAACAATATGTGATGTGTGACATGAGGCCATCAGTTGTAATGTGTATATGAAGTTTGGGAACAATTCATTCGAAACTGTTTCAAAAAATGTAAGTAATTGAAATGTGTTCCTGGACATTATACACGATCAGAGTGGAACAAAGGGCCATAATTCTTAATAAATTAGGCAATCAACAATGTGTGATGTAGAGGGACACGAGATCATCAGTTGTTTTGTGTATATGAAGTTTGGAAACAATCCATTGAGTCGGATTCGAAAGTGTTTAAGAAAAATAAGTTACGGGCCATTATACAATGTTTGAGTGGAAAATTTCTAAGTCAACCAAAGGGCCAAAATTCTGTTATAAATTATGCAATCAACAATGTGTAATATAGCGAGACATCAGGTCATCATGTGTACATAAAGTTTGGGAACAATCCATTGGAAACTGTTTGAGAAATGTATTAAAAATGTGTTATGCGACAGACAACATGATTCTTATACAGCTCCCACTTTACAAACCATTTCACTTGGTGAAGCGGGGATATAAAAAGCACTGCAATCTTTTAAAAAGATTTCTGCGAAATTACACTGCACTTTGACACACATAAAAGATGTCTAAATGCATGCATCTAATGCTAGGTTACACCACCAATATTTCGGCGTTGGTCTTCTGCTTGTAATTTGTCAGAGGAAACAGAACTAACTGCAAACAATTCAACTCTGACCTTTATCACCAACATAAATGAATAATAACCACAGAAGTAACTGATTTCATTCATGAGTTAATCAAGACAGCCTAGTACTGGAGAAACATTCAATTGATAGTCAGAACCTGTAAGTATGCTTGGTTTTCAGTGTACTGGTTATTCCAATGTCCATTTAAACATACATGGGACCCCAAAAAGGCACTTTTGAAATTGAATACCCACCCATAGATGCAAAACAGTGTTGAAAAAAAAATCAGAAAATAGGATTTACCTATAGATGTTTATTCAATTGCCTTTCTAGGGTCCCAGTTATGTCTTAATGGAATAGCCCTAAGGCTATAATTCAGCTTGAGTTTATTATTATTAATACAGAGACCCAGCAATCTTATTTGTGTTTATTATTCACAGTTCCTGCATCAAATTAAGCTACTCTGGCCATTCTAATCACAGTATTTAACTCTCTTAAAAATTTAATACAATTACAATATTTCATGTTTTTTTTTTGGTTTTTTTGGAAAAGTCACTACAACTTAAAAGTATTGAAAAACATGCAAAAAATCGTTTTTTAATCACAAATCGATACTTGCTTTAAAAGCTTGTTTTGGGTTTTGTTAACATTTTGCTACAAAACACTCATATAATGTCGGTTTTGAGTCTAACATATTAATAACTTTGTTATTCAGTGAGTTATTGTCACTTTACCGAAATTATTTCTTTTAAATTAAACAAGAGGCCCAAGAGGGCCTGTGGATGCTCTTCCTGCTAAAGATAAAGTTTATGTATAAGGGGCCATAACTCTCTCAAAAATCATTCAACCTGAACATGGCGATGATATATGCAACTAGGCTTGGTACTGATCATCCCTGCCAAGTTTCGTTGAAATCCACCAAGGGATCAGGAGAATTAGTCGGGACAAAGATTGTGTATTAAAACCTTAAAAGGGCCCTAACTGTGCCAAAATATCATTCAACCAGAACACGGCAATGACAGGCTCAACCAGGCTTGATACTGATCATCTCTGTCAAGATTCGTTGAACTCGGCCAGGGGTTCAGGAGAACTAGCCCAGAGTTAAAAATAAACAGATTAACGTCAGATTAATTCTTACTAAAACAGAATGGAGATATGAAATATCGTGGGTGAAAGTAAGTTTGCCATGCGTCCGTTAATAAGCTATTAAAGCAACCAATGTATGTACTTACAAGCCATTTAAAGTTAAAAGTAAATAAGGTTCCGAAGAAGAACACGATCCACAATAACTGACACACTACCAACGACAACCAAAATATTCTGGATTCTGCTGCTGTAACTGTAGCTTTTCTGCTCTGAAATTATAAAAAAATAAGATCGTTGGCAAGTTTACAGAGCTGTAGATAAGCTGAGTTTTTGAGTATAGCAACTCATTTTTTTTTTAAATTGTGAGTATCTTTACTCATAAAGTTAATACAATCCTCAAAACTTTTAAAAATCATGAGTATTATATTTGTATGTATTGTCCTGTGAAACAGTTTATTCCATATTTACATGATCAAACTGTTCCAAGCATGTGTCTAATATTACACTGTTTCTTTTGTTTTTACTTAACTTCCATTTAATCAGAATAGTTCTTTCCTTTAAAATGTATTAATTCACATCCATTTTTAAAGCATGAACTATTTAAAGAAACTGTTTACTTTGAACAAGTTCCCTGCCACTCATTCATTTTGAATCGGATACTCACTGCAGTCTAAAATTATCTACAGCTCTGCAACATAATATTGTTTACAGGTTCATGACATAAAATATTTTCAGTGGGTTTATTTTGTGCATAGCAATACCTTGTGTGTGGGACTTGAGGACTATCCATACCAAGAGGCGTAGTACACATTACGTGGTCCGAGTATTAACTTTCATACCCCAGCCAACCCCTTCTCCAAGATTCAAAATTGGGGTTGGCTGGGGTATGAAATAAAACCTTAATTTCGGCTTAAAAAGTCTGCATATTGTAAAATTAAAACATTTAATATTAAACAGGTTATCGCATATTCAGTAAAAAATGTTTTAAACATGTTTTATTGTCGAAATATCCGTTATAAAATCCAGCTGATTATAAGCTTTCCCACTACTTAATGAAATTAAGGCGAGACCACATAATGAGCAGTTTCAATGTCATTCAAGTCCCAAACACAAGGTTTTAACCTCACACAATACAACCTGGTGGAAATATTTCATTTGTTATCAGACAAAATATTTTATGAATCTAATATACAATTGTTTGCAAGATTGAAAACAATGTTTATAAGATACCACAACGTACAGCTCATGCCCATCCCCCAACAACAAAGTGGTTACAAAGCTTCATCCTCTTTTAATAATTTAAATTTGTGGGAAACGTAACATCTGTTTAAAAAACATATGAACAAAATTGCATATTTGTTTTGTATTTTTGCCCTTTCGGAAATTTAATACTTCATTAACCGCCCAAGCGGAGTTAAGTAATATTATAAACAAAGTTTGATTTATTTTCATAATACAACTAAATGATTAAATAAAATAGATGCAAATTTTGGTAATGAAATAAATCGTACAACAAAAGTTACAAATGTTTTAACATTTAACGAAAAAAAATAACAGTAATTTGTACGTACTTTTCGAGATTCAAACATCCATTTACTAGTACCATCTTCATCTACAAAATTCCACCATCGCAGGCCTACCAACAAACGCCCTGTAAATTTTTACACAGAAAAACAATCAATTATCAGAGAAAGCAAAACAAATTGGTTCAGTTGCCGAACCTTCAACTATATAAGCTTGTAAATATGAATTATTCGAATATACAAATGTACATGTATCACTTATACTGAAACGCAAAAGAAACGCAACTCGGGAATTTCCGTATGTACAATATGCTGCTGTTAATCGAATGGTACATGGCTACGTAAGACCTTTCCTTTCGGAAAAATACTAAAACAACACATAACACAACAAATAGTATTCATTCAAAGTTTCATTATTGACAGAGTATGCAAAATTTTGCAAACTCTTTACGTTAAATACAGTACTGAACTGGCTCAGTTTTTCAAAGAGGAACTTCCAACATTTGTGAATTTCTTGTTACAAGGTGTAGTGTGATTAAAACATCTACAACATCACAGTTGTGTCCTTTCTCTAATTAACTGCAACTCTTTTTTTTACAAAACATCTTGGGGTTTCTTTGGAATATTGTGTGGAATTAAGTGTGCAGTATTTATGTAATATATAGTGGAAATTCCCGACCGTGTTGCGTTTCTTTTGCGTTTCAGTATATTAGCTTATGCACAGAACAAAAGGCACAAGAGGGTATGTGGATGCTCTACTGGATGCTCTTATATCAGGAGATTTCATCAAATTCTCTTTAATACTTTCAATGTTATGGCTGAGACACATTTTTGACTCATTTGAACTTCGACTTCCAAGTGTGACCTTGACCTTTGAGGTACAGACCCTATTTTTATGTGCAATACACCTTCTCATCATGCTGCCGAATATTTCTGTGTAGTTTTATCAAGATCCCTTCAGTAGTTTAGGAGTTAAGACAGTGACACAAGTTTGACTAATATGACCTTTGACCTCCAAGTGTGACTTTGATCTTTGAGGGAAAGACCTGGTTTGATCAAATTAAAAATGAAGCCCCTATTGTGTTCACAAGGCAAAGGTAGAGTGTATAGACAACTTGCCATCCTGTAAGCTTCGACCAGTTGAGCTAAAAATTACTTTCATCA
Organism: Cyrtodaria siliqua; assembly: GCA_037043455.1. Classification (NCBI taxonomy): domain Eukaryota; kingdom Metazoa; phylum Mollusca; class Bivalvia; order Adapedonta; family Hiatellidae; genus Cyrtodaria; species Cyrtodaria siliqua. The sequence continues at coordinate 29,353 of JAWPHD010005790.1, read as the reverse complement.
TGTAGGGTAACTCGCCCTCAAGTCGAACTTGCCCCCGACTTGGACAGTTATTGATGGTTGAATATCTTTCTCAACTGGAAAACGTCAATAACTGTTACTATGAAAGGGAGGCAATCCAATTATTTATTTATTTCAAAACAACAAGAATTACCCCAAATCTACTGATTTCTCGAGCTACCTTTATAGTCCGACTCAAGGGCAATTACATGTTCGACTTCGGGGCATGTCTAAATATTTCTGCCCTAAAGACGAACACTGTAGACAGGAGCCAATACTCGAACATTTTACACAAGAAGACATCTAAAATATGTAATTTGTGTAAGGACATTTATATACATACATGAAGAAAAATACGGACAATTTCTTTATTTGAGCTTATGGCAACATCAAAGCAATTTTTATGACCAACTACTGAAGTTGCAAAAATTGTTCCACTCAAGGGCGAATTTTGATGAGTGCGAAGAAAAGTATGACGTAATCCCAGCAAAAACGCTGGTACCGCTTAACCTGTTTTCTTCCTTGGATGGAGGGGTGCAATGCAGTTGACATCGAATGATACATTAAACACTGATGAAGAAACCAGATGGTTTCAGCAAGCAGGAGCATGAACATAAATAGACATAGGTGCCGAGAACCAATAACCTCACCGACTCAGGGGCGAGTTACCCTATGTTGGATCAACTTCTGAAGATCCAATTAAAATAAACTGTCAAATCTTTAAATACATATATATTTGCTGCTTGAGGCGGACAACTGATTTTATTTTATTGGGATGTTTAATGAATTTATTTGGATGAGTTTGAAAGCTGTATGGCTTCTCGTGTCTAAGAAATGGACTAAAGAAAACTTGAATGTGTAAAACTGTTTTATGTACGTACGACCAGACGGATGGACGGACAGAAAAGGGCAGGGCAGGAAAAGTTTTCTAACTTTTCTCTGAGTTACTCGTCCTGCATAATATTTGAATGGTCAAATTGGTAAATTGTTAAAGAAATTTTCTGAATTTCTACTCGTCCTTCATCAATGAGCACTTGTAATGGCGAGCGGAAAAGTGGCATTTTCGTGCCCTAAAAAGGTAACCCTATATGCTCACTCCACTTACATGACGGGGCATAAACATTTGACTAGAAGGGTGTTTCATGGAACACTTGTGTTGCCTGCCATGTGCGTATTTCAGAAAGGACAATCTAACTATTTTGAAGACAGGGGTTCAATCCTTCATTAATTATGAGCAGATTTTTTTAAAATGTTAACGTTAATGAAAAAGGGCATGCATCTGCAATGGATATTAATTGATAAGGAAGAACTGTATAAAGTTGCATGAGTCCCATAGGTCAATATTGTGCAAAGTTATGAACCAGGTTAGGTTTCAGGTTAAAGTTTAATGAAAAGGGGCTTAACTCTGCCTAAGCAAAAGTCAGAGTTCTGCCTAAGCAAAAGTCAGAGTTATTGGACATGTGTAACGACATTCCTTTGGTTAATATGAAGATGTGTGTGACATTTTATAAACACATATCACATACTTTTTAAGTTATGGTCAGTTATGAGCATGGTTAGGTTGCAGTTTAAAGCTTTATGAATGCAGGGGTGTCATTAACTTTATAAGTAAGCGGCACACAGAGCAGAATAGTCGGGTATTTTTATTGATACTTGTTTAAAATACTAGTAAAAGTATTCATAGTAGCTGGGTAGACCAGTCAAAGTAGCAGGGGTAAATCCCCGCCTCTCGCCTCTTAATGACACCCCGGTGAATGGGGACATAACTCGGCCAAAATGAAAGTCAGTTATTGGACATGTGTAACAACATTCCTTGGGTTAAGATGGGCATGTGTATGAAGTTTCATGAACATAGGTCAATACATTTAAGGTTATGGCCAAGGTTAAGTTGCAGGTTAAAGTGTGATGGACGGACAATGCAAAAGAAAATACCTAAGTGTCTACCATGCTACACAAGCGACACAAAAATATGTGAATAGGACAAAATCTGTGACCTATGATGGCTGCCTTACCTGAGATATTCTTCACTGTCCAGAAGTCCATAGACAGGAGTATGACAATAACAACAAAGTTGGTAATGAAACTATCACTAAACCAGCCACACAGTAAGTAGGCAAGAAGGGCACCCACACGGAACAGCAGGTGGAAGAACACAGCTACTGGGTGTCTGAAACAGAAAAGTTCATTTCAAAATAATGTAACATCAGGGCTTGCACTGGGATGCGCAAATGGCGCCAAATGCGCATAAGAATGAAATGTGGCGCAAGAAAAAACAAATTTGCGTAAGTGATTTGCGCAAAAGAATCAATTTTTTTTTTTTCAATTACACAAGCATTTTCGACCTAGATAAAGACGGGTACAGCGTTAATTATTTCTATAGAGGACACTCAAAGCGAGTAAAAAGATTGATACCCAGTCTAACATCTTACGCATGACCAATTACTGTAAAACTGACTATTGGACCACAGTGACCAGTGACTCAATAAACATCCTGTAATCCTGTCTCAATCCCCCAGCTGTGAAATACCTACAATATATTGTCTTATATTTTTTATAATAATATGACAATGTATATACACTTTGCTGGATGATTTTCTTCCTATAATTACGAGGTTTTGTAAGAATAATTTGTCCTATACCAGTTCAACCCCACAGACTAAAATTTAAATTATTTGTTTTTGTTTTGCTGTTTCTCTTTTTTTGTTATTACATAATACCTCAGTCACACATAAAACCTCTGCTATCTATCATACACTAGATGCTTGATTTACCTGATTATAAACTTCCTTACAGTGTACTGAACATATAATTTGCATGGGAAATAAAACAATATTGTTAAAATGAAAGAAGTAAAACTTCAGTATTTTTGTCTATTTTCGAAGTGTAATCATTTATTTATCTAGAAAAAAAGTTACCTAAAGAGATCTAAAAAATCAAACATTTGAGAGGGCACTCACTCCTTTTTAATTGAAACTGGCCAGTGTGAGCACTGACAAGTTTGTGCCAATATGAAAATATTTGGCTCCAATGTTTTCAATTTGGCTCTAATTTTTTTTATTTGGCGAAAGTAGTTGCGCAAAGAAAAAAATAGCCAGTGCAAGCCCTGTTACATTATCCGAAAGCAAGGCTTAAGGTCTGTGTCTACTAAATACAAGAAATCCACGGATTCACGTCTCGCCTAACGGGGGCTAGACTTAAAAATAAAATATGCTTAAATGAAAGTTTGTAAACATTTTAGTAACTTAAAAAAATGGAGTTTGCTGAGATGATGTTTAAGTGCATTTGTTTAAAAACAAAATGACATTCTATAAAACAAATAATATATAAAGCTTCAAAAAGTAGTTCAAGGTCATAGATGAAATCCATGCACTACCCAAGACACAACTATGTCAAAATGGAATGTTTTGTCTTCCAAAGATTAAGCTATAAACTAGGTTTAAAGCATCTAATGCATAATTACAGTTCATGAGAAAGTGATGTAAATGTAATAAAGTTATCTGCCCTTTGCTTGGATGGTGAAGGTCACATCCACATTTGCTTTTTGACACATTGTGATGTACATGTACTACCCAAGAAACAACTATAAGCGAAGTTATACATAAAAATAAAGGAGAAATTATGAGAAAGTGACCTAAATGCAAATGTTGAAGGTAAAAATTATTAAGTTATTTGCCTAGTGGGTGGGGTCATTAAAAACACAACCAAGGCTCCCAGATAGACATTGCCATACTTATCTTCTCTAAGGCCTTCGATACCGTGCCCCATAAGAAGTTTGGCACCGTGATTTCCTCACCAATAGACATATGAGAGTAGTAGTGGACGACGAATACTTAGACTCCGTTACAGTTGACTACAGGGTTCCACAAGGCACAGTTTTAGGCCCATTCCTCTTCTTACGTCATATCAATGACCTATCAGTGAGTCTCTGTCAAATCACAGGTACGACTTTCGCAAATTACTGTCTACTATACAGGTGCATCAGATCACAACAAGATCACATAACTCTTCAAAAAGACTTGGCTAATTGGAGAAATGGGCAAAATTATGGAGAATGCAGTTTAATGCCAAGAAATGTTACATCCGGAGTATTAATGGCAAACCACCTCATTTCTACCAATTAGAATACCATATTCTGCAGCAAGTACAAGATCAACCATATCTAGGAGTAACAATCTCATCAGATCTAAAATGGAACAGTCAAATCAACAAAACTGTAAAAAAAAAAGGCAAACAGCTCCCTGGGCTTCATCAGAAAGAACCTAAAGCACTGCCCAATCACCTGCAGAAAAACAGCATATATGGCACTAGTAAGATCTATACTAGAATACAGCTCTATCATCTGGGACCCATACTACATCAAGGACATTGAACGCATTGAGAATGTGCAAAGACAAGCAGCACGCTTCATCACCGGGTATTATAAATCCTGAGACGAAGGATGTGCATTTCCAGCATGCTAGAGCAGCTTGAACTTCCAAGCCTGCAAAGCAGACGCAAGATGAACAGACTGATATTCATCTATAAGGTGTTTGAGTCGAGTTCGTGCCAAACAAAACATAAAAGTCAGACAATATAGTGACTTTGAATGTACAAACATCATAGAAAACCAAAAAACAAACAACAGTAAATGTTTTAACACTTTCAAATGCAAAACTGAGCAGTTTAAAAACTTTTTCTTTCCAGTGGGGAGCTTTAAGACAGCTCTACAACACTCTAAACATAGTGTTAACAATCATCTCTCTTCCGTTGCGATTGATGCCGTCACTAGCCCTGCAACGTATTTATTCGGATTCACTTTTCTCATTATTGCAGGATCCATATTTGTGGGACGGACGGACTGATGGACGGATGGATGAGGGGAAAACCCTCCGATGACATACATGTACCGAGGAGGGAAAACCCTCCGGTGGCATACCGGTGGAGGACTATTAATCAAAATTGCAAAAAAATTCTGTGAGCAGTAAGGAAAGTATGCAGTTCTTCTTCTTCTTCTTTTATTATAATGGCGTACGCTCATAAATGCATAATTGAACATGATAGCCATGCAGTTGCTACCCATTCGACAACCAAATTTTCGAATGAGAAAACATCAAAATTGAAACATTTTATTTTTTGGAAATATATACTACATAGGGAGTTGCATTTGGGTGACTGTTTTCCTCTCCTCTTGTGCAACACATGCGTGCAAATTAGCAACGTGATGAGGACCGAGATGAACACTCACTTGAACACCCTTTCTTTATCAAATTCTTCCTCTCCAAAATCAAGCACAACATCGTCCGAATTGTCCATTTTGAGTATTCAAATTTGACTCCAAATACTAGAAAATAAACATGTTACTAGGTACTTCGGGGAGTCAGTTTACCAATTTTACATTTCACGTAATTATGTTTAATTTTCTGCCATGTTGGAAACGGAAACGGAAGTAGATACGACTTAGCAAAAATCCTTTTCTTCCAGACTCTTTCGACCTTTTTTCGTTTAGTTGGTTTGAATAATACTCAAAATATATTTGGCAAACTATCATAACATAAAAAATATAGATAACTTGTATGTTGATTTAATTTAACTACGATTATAATATAGTATATTTAAATAATAGTGTTTATTTAAAGTATATGTTGTCAAATGCGAAAAAAACAAGGGCGAAACGTTTCAAGTTCTGTCTTTACTAGTAGTTATATTCGGACAGAGTAGGTAAAAGCTCGAGTAAATAGAAAGAACATTTATATTTATGTTATGGAACAGTTATTATCAACAATTTATTTCATACTCTTTCAGGTTTTATTAATAATTTCCGTCAAAAATGTATATAGGAGTTCAATTATGAAGCATAGTTTTCAAATAAGAAATAGAAACTACTCAACCATTGATTTGGAACCATTTCACTCGAACACGTCATACAGTTTCTTTTAATGAACGTGGTCGCGGCGTAACTAAATCTATTTTACTTTGAATAATTGAATAATGGTACATGTTTTTGTGAAAGGATGTGGTATACTTCTTGCATGCGGTGCTGTATCAGAAATAGTATACCACGTATACGGTTGGATAATAAATCGATGCAGACAATCTCAAACTGAAACCGAAAGTAGAAATGACATTTACGAGGTGTTGTTTTTCCCTGATCAACAGATCGCCTGCAAAGACTATTTTGTCAACGAGGACGGGTGTGACAATTTAAGATGCCGATACACGCACAAAGCTAACTCTCTGAGTAGACTATACCAGCATATTGCGAGTGCCAAAGTCTCGCTGGATGTATGCGTGTTTGTAATTTGTTGTGCCGACCTTGGAGAACTGCTTCTGTATGCTCACTCTCGAGGTGTGAAGACCCGGGTGATCTGCGATGATGAACAACTGGAAATTACGGGATCACAAATATGGAAATTAAGGAAAGGAGGTGAGTTAGTGAAACATGACATGTTACTGTCCTACATCATCAACTCTAATCCGAGCCTTCTCTGTCTCTGACCCTAAAAGCCTTGTTTGTGGCTTTTTAAATACTGAGTCTGATCAGGCTGGTCTGATATCAATTTTCAATAATCAGACACTTATTATTGATATTCTCAGAGAACTAATTATTACGTCTCAGATATTCTAAATCAGTATTTTTTTTAATAATGGAATTAAGAACTAAATTTCCTTCCGCTTGACTCTTGATATCGAAAATGTATTTTTTTTTAAATACTGAATATTGTTTACATTTATCGGCACTTGCAAAGAAGAAAAAATGCATTCATCATGAAAGCATGTAATGCATGTACATAGACACATGAATCTTCATGATGAAAGTAGCTAAGCTCCACTAGTTCGCCTAGAACTCTCGGACTCGTCCCTTTAACATCAACCAGCTTTTTTAGACTTGAAAGACATTTAACAGTTATTTCTAGGGTTACGTGAACTTGCCAGTGTACTTATTGAACAATTATAAAAAGGACTCGAGTCATGCTAGTTTGGTTATAAACTGCCGTCCAGTGCATGGTATGTTCCTATGTCGAAGCCGTTGTGGCCTTGTGAATAGCACTATATGCTCTAAATCCGGAGGTCGTGGGTTCGATCCGAGCATTACGTCGCCAATGTGTGTTTGTTTTATGTGTCATTAGGCAAACCTTAAAGAAACTAACCCACCAAATAATGGCAAACTTACACTACAAACCCGTTTATCAAAACTCTATCCAAGTGTTCAAGTCATATAATAATGTATAGGTGCCGATTTAACGTATAGTTTGTTTCACGGATTTTTAAAATACATGTAATCATGGATATATATGTACATGTAGATCTATGTGTATGTAGATCTATGATGTAATTGAACATATGTAAAATAAATTATGAGTTGGTAACTCTTAATTCGATGCTCAAGTTTTGGGGTTTGACCTGGCTGGTTAAAGACGTTTGTAATGTGTTTATAGAGTTTGCATTCTCAAAATGTGTAAGTTATATATATATATATACCTCGTCGCCAGCAGGTTTAGAAACGGTGTACATATGTTGTAAAATGTGGCTGTTGTTGGCGGGATAGCTACTTCAACATTCGGTTGGGGACGTAAACCTGGCGGTCCTGTGTATCGGAGTCAACAATTCAATTCAGTTCATATTTTGAATATATACTTTTCCAAAGAGAAACAATATTATACGCTCGGTTTTTGTTCTCGGGTTAGTAAGTATGCCAATTCAATTAAAAGTTGTAATGTGTGCTACCTTTTTCACTAGCCTATCGATCGTGTTCTATTGAAAAAAACACATTCATAAGTTTATAATCTTTTTTCACAGGCATAAACGTACGGACGGACAATTCATCGTACCTGATGCATCACAAATTCGTTGTTATCGATCGGAATCTCCTCGTCAACGGCTCATTCAACTGGACACGGCAGGCCATTTCTGGGAACCAGGAGAATCTTATGGTGCTGAATAACGAAACGATTGTCTCCCTTTATCTAGCTGAATTCGAGAGATTGTGGACAGAGTTCAACCCAAGAAACCTGAACAAATCAGAACTATACAAAACCGATGAATAACATTTTAATAAATATATATGTCATCGCTTATTGATCAATCGTATTATGTTTACTTTTCCGTAAAATGAAAATGCTACAAATAAATACTATATTTATAGTGTTTTGTCGCGGACCATTTACTGATAACAAATGTATCTGGTGTGTCTGTTTTACTTCATTCGATCTAGAACCATATGTATCGAATTGTAAATAGAAACTTAAGAGTTTCATTTTGAAAATCGTGTATGTTTCGAAAGTTTCAGCATATTCGTAAAAATACAAGTTAATCAAACATTAAAACGGTATTGTTTATGAACTACATCCTACTGATAAAATAGTTGTTTGTTTTTGTTTTTGTTTTTAAAGCAAGCAGTACCCTGCATAGTGTATAATGTAGGCCTAAATTTCCTAATATTTAAACAAATACTTCAGCAAACTTGATACACGGCTATAGACAGCCTAACATGGGTTGGCTTCTTATGGCTGTATTTTATCACAATCGGTTAAATAATAAAACACGTGGGTTCTCAGCACTGAGCTAGCTCTTAAACAATCAAGTCGTTATTTCCTGTGATCTAATCTTGATGGACTGATTAATTATTAGCCATCAAAGCGGAAAGCCGTCATTCAAAACTTAAGCATAGCTATGAGAAAGTGGTGTCACCTTAAAATGAAACAACGGAGAAGTAAAGGACTGGTTCGAATTTGGCCAACATTAGACGAAAGACAATGATTCAAGATTGTACACATGTTACCATCGGCAATAAAAAAAAACGCCGAAGATAATATTTAGCGGTGTCTTATTTCTATACAAGCAAGAAATTGTTTTCTTTTCCAAAAAAATATAAATATATTTTGCACAATCGGCAATGTCTTTCATCTCTATGAATATGTTCATATTTTTCGCTTTCTTTTGCAAAGTTATGTGAGGCTGAATATTTAATAATAAACACTTCTGACATTAGCATAACCATTAGCATCAAACGGAACTCTTCGCCAATTTCCGTAATCGGTAAATCATTCGCAACATCTCGTACACTGCTTCGTGACGGGATTGGCCGAGCGTTCACGATTGATCGGTAAATATGACGGAATCCGGCGAGGCAGTTCCGATCATTAAGCATAACAGAGGTTAATTCGTATTAGTGTAAATCAGATAAACTACAATTGTAAACTCAGATACACTCTCATATCACTCAAACCTTAATAATAGACTATTGTTCAACTTATGTTAAATCGACCGTCATTTATGGTCTAACATGTGTCTACCTGCACATATCTCCGTGAGGGGGTGCTGCAGTATCAATAGATAGATAGAACATGTGCTAAAAATGACGTAAAACATAATTCAAACCAACACAACTTATGGGTTTTTTAAACGATGACGTCCTTGACTTGTCAATGACCTGTCTCGTGTATAAAAAGGCAGGACCATAATGTATTGTTTCCTGAACGGATACGTCTCTAAATTGTGCTGTAAAAGTAACAAATAAGGCACGAAAATCATAATAACGTTTATTTAAATTATGTCGGTGAAGTTGAAAACAGCGTATGTAGTATATATTTAGGTCACAGACCACTACTGCATTTCCCATAGGCCTACAGTATAGCCTTGTGTCTTCAACCCCTATTTCTAAATCACACTGGCTGAAAACAACTAACTGTTCTTAAAGAACTATCTTAGATATTCTCAAAAATTACCAGCAAATTGGGAATAATGTAATGCTTCAGCTCTAATAGTTCACTTATAAATACAATGTTTAAACTAATAGTTCACTGAAGGTGACACCGCCAGAATGACAGTAAATAAATAGTGCTTTTTACAAATATACCTTCTGGTACAATTTTATTAATAAAATGCAAATTTCGGTCAAAATATCCTAAATGAACATGTTTTATGGTGAAATTTTATACAGTTCTTTTCTCTCAAATGCCATTGACATGTTCAATAACTCTGAATTTCATTTCCAGAGAGTTATGCCCCTTTTAATAAAACTCAAACATGCAACCTAAACTGGCTCATAACTTGACAAAATATTGACCTACGGTCATGAACCTTTATTCGGTTCTTCCAATTTCTGAAGAGTTATGCACCTTTTCGTAACTTTTAAAGGGGTTGATTCACTATTTTCAAACATGATTTATATAAAAGGGCTCTGAAAAACTTGAAAAAAGCTGAAAGAATTATCAAAATGCCATGAAAAATAAAGGAGATATGACCCATTGAATAGTTGCAAAGAACGTAAATGGAGGCGACCATCTTTGAACGATGACGTCATCGCGCCTTTTTTTACTATATATGGCATATAGATAAAATACATTTTAAAGCAAAGAAAATCACTAAAAATTGATTAGAAATAAATTTACAGATGTAAAATGTATACATTCCATGCTTATTTTTTATTTGCAGTTATTTCTTTCTTTTAAAAGACAGTTTATCAATATGCCATATATGGTAAAAAGGCGCGATGACGTCATCATTCAAAAATGGCCGCCTCCATTTATGTTTCTTTGTACATTTCAATAGGTCATATCTCCTTTATTGTTCATGGCATTTTGATAATTCTTTCATTTTTTTCAAGTTTTTCGGAGCCCTTTAAAATAAACCTTTTTTGAAAATAGTGCATCAACCCCTTTAACCCAACAACTTAGCCTAGCGCAAACCGTGATCAAATATCGACCTTTGATCATGAAACTTTATATAGTTCTTTCTTACCAGTTATTTAATGCCCATTTTTCATAAAATGTTTACAGTGCACCATAATTCAAGGATTACATCACCTGTCTTCAAACGTTGTACTTAAGTTGTCCTGGCTGAAATAAGGACATAACAGGTGACAAGTGTTCCGTGGAAGACCGTTCTAGTACTGAATTATCAATAAGAATGGGGAGGTATGGTGGAGAGAGAGGAAATCACCATCAGGAGGGATGTACTCGTTATAAATTTAAATAACTATAGTTAGGCTTCTCAGATATGCATTGAATACATACTGCATGACGTGCAGTTAGGAATATTTGAATATTCGAAATTATAGCATAAAACACTTGATGAGCTCTGGGTCCAATTGTACCGATACGATCTCTTGACACTGTACTGAGGTATGAAACCACCAATACTTTCCTCCATTGACATCAATGTTAAAATGTCACAAAATGTCACAAATTAATGATTTGCTGCAAATTCTAATCAAGTATCAATACTGCAGCAGTGTATTTTTCTTCTTATAGAAAAATAGCGTTCAACTTGAAACTAACTCGCCATATAACGGCAAAATTACACTACAAAACCATTTTTCAAAACTCTGTACAGATGTTCAGGCCATATACTAATGTGTTTGTGCCGATTAAACATTAAAATAAATTAATTGAATATGCGTAAACTGAATGACGAGTTGGATAACTCTTAATTCGATGCTCCAGTTTTGGGGTTTAGCCTGGCTGGTTAAAACCGTTTATATTGTGTATGTAGTTTGGATTCTCAAAATATGTATTAGGTATGATATTGTGAAGAACAATTTATACCAACTACTTACCAACGGATTCGAACCCACAGCCCTAGACACCAACCACGACACAGCGCCTCGCCCAATAGCAGACGCCTTATTCCACTCGGCCACCTAGTCAATTTCGGAATTCGGGTGATACTTACTCTTGAACGCGTCGGATATCGTCGGGCGTTTCCGTCAAATAACGACAACCATAGCGTATTTTGATACGATAGAGGATTCACATTACATGGTTATAACCTCAGGTACCTATACAACAAATCACCATAGAAAGACACCAGATCAATACTGATACTATGAATTTAGAATATAATTATTTATTATTTGATACACTATGTCGTCAGTATGTTTAGAAACGGTGTACAAATGTTGTAAAAGTTGGCTGTTGTTGGCGGGATAGCTGCTTTAAATTTGGAAATTGTTCATCAATAATTCATTACAACCATTGAATACACATCTTACACATTCAACAAAATAAAATAGAAATGGGCCATTTCCCCCTACTTATAATGCCCCTTACCAGCAAAAAAGGAGGGATTATTTTTTTATAATAGGCACTACACTGGGAGGTTTATATGCAATTGGTGTTGGTAAACCTTTACGTATTTTGTAATGTTCAAGTGTCGCATAACTGAGCATGAGTAGACATCCGGTGCGGGCTCTTGACCATTATCCGGTCATCTAGTACTTTACCATGTATTTACTTAAAAAAATCAGATTTTAACATTCTCTTCTACATTCTGACTCAGCATGTGTAAGATATTTAAGACGTACGTCAATCTAAAGCCTAACATAATCAAACATAAGGTAGTCAAAAGAAACAAATAAGAGTTTTGACGCATTATAAATCAAACCTGCTTAAGTGAAATGAAGTCAATCACGTTTTGGATATGTTTAATACTTTGTATAGGAAACGGTGATTCGGCCAAGGTAAGTTAATGACGTATCTTGTGTTTTAATTTGAAGAATTACAAGAAAGTAATTAAATGAGACTTGGGTCCATTTTCAAAGAGTTCAGACAATTAAAATACATAAGTTTTAATAATGTTTGTAGTTTATGTGGCTTCATCCTTTTTGCGGTATTCGTCGATTCTTCGCGGCCGGGCGGTTAGTCTCCGATTTAAAATCACTTGCCCCTCACCGCTGTGGGTTTGAGCCCTCATGGACCAGGTATCTTTATCTGAGGAAGCTATCCAGCTGGCTTACGGAACGTCGATAGTTCTACCCAGGTGCCCGCCCATGCACGAAAATTGCCCGAAGGGGCAACTGGGTTCTTCCTCTACCAATGGAAGCTAGAATGTCGCTATATGACCTTAGCTGCTGGTGCGATTATAATATCCAATTCAATTCAATTCGTCGATTCTTGCAGAGACAAAATCGCCGTAAAGGCAGACAGAGTGATCCCAGCATACTATATAGCATACGGTTGTCGCATCTTCAGCCTCCTCAGACGGGTCAGCTAGCTAGGTAAGACCTTGTTTTATATAATATTTATCTTGTTATCAGAGTGAAAATACAGATTATGGTACGATAGATAAAACTTCCAATTCACATACAACTTAGGTTGATACCTTTATTTCTTTGCATTTTTTTAAAAATAATTCTAAATTGACATCACATTTACCTGTGGTACAGCAAGGGTACACAGAGTAGGTCAATGTTTTGTTTTAAATTAGTTCTCTTTCTAAATACTCCGTTTATAAACTATTTATTTCTTAACAATTTTACACAACATAGTCATAGGATTGGAAACGAAAGCGTTCCGTTGCTAGTATTAATTATTACTAGTTACTTGTTATTGCTGGTGCGGCCCAGTGGGTTGCACAGTGGACTTGATACGGAGGACCCGGGTTCAAGCCTCACCGGCGCCACTGATTTTCGTCGGGTGTGTTCTTCAGCAAGACCTTTTCCCTTAGCATCGTCCGTCAGATGGGGAAGGAAACCGGGCTGTCCCGTGTATCGTAGTCTATCATACACGTACGTTTAAGAATCATAGGAATCCATTCGTTAGTAGGGCAGGTTCCCGGACTCTGCGTATCATTCCCTTCGCTCTATGGGGTGGCTCTTAATAACCCATAATGTAGTAGTGTAGTAGTAGCAGCAGCAGCAGAAGAAGAAGAAGCAGCAGTAGCAGTAGTGGTAGTAATAGTAATATTAGTAGAAGTACATTGTTGACATTGGCCAATTATATTTTTAAAAAGACGGATTCCAAATAAATAAGGGGGGCGTCCGTGGCCGAGTGGTTACAGTCTCTGACTTGCAATCACTTACCCCTCACCGCTGTAGGTTCGATCCCTCAGGGGCCTAGGAATCCAGCTGGCTTGCGGAACGTCGGTGGTTCTACCCAGGTGCTCGCCCGTGCATGAAAATTGCCGGGAGGGGCACCTGGGGTCTTCCGCCACCAGTGGAAGCTGGAAAGTCGCCATATGACCTTAGCTGTTGGTGCGACTATAAAATCCAATTCAATTCAATTCCAAATAAATAAACACAATAAAGAAGTGGATGCATGCTTAAAGGGACAAAAGTTGATCTGAAAGAGGGATGGGTGTTGATTTCCCCAAATCGCCTTCATTCCATTTAAATAAAATGGTTGCTATGGTTATTAAAGGTTAGAGTACGATCAAGGCAGGAATATAACGTCAGGGCGTGTGGAAGTTTATGTGAATGGCCATTTTGGTATCGTCTGCGATGATAACTGGGACAAGATGGATGCCGATGTCGTCTGTAAACAAATTGGATTTCGTCGGTAAGTAACTAAATATCAGAACTGCAATAAAGTTGCACTGATACCTTTACGAACAGATATTTATTTTTGAAACCGTTATAATTGCAAGCAAATGGAATTGTATATAGATGAACTAATATTGAAGTTTGCAATGTAATACCTCATGGAACCAATCATTAATCATCGTGCACACACATTTTAACCATTATTTACGAATTGTGCTGTGTTTGTAAAAGTGGAGAGGGCATATTCCACTGTTCTTTAAAAAGGAACTTAAATAGGATTGTACATGTGAAAAAAATAATATATACATACAAGTTATGGGCATTTGATCTTCATGCAGTTCCGCTTCCTTCGAAATCCAAGTACTGTCGCGGCTAAAAAACTTTTAATATAAACTTTTCTTATCAGTTACACATTTACACCAAAAATAATTATTAATACAAGACATTTACCAAAACGATCGGTATGGCATCTAGTTGATCGTTCAAATGATCATACTGCCAAACTAAACGCTTGTAGTAGCTGTTTCACCAATCTGCTGCTTGGATATTCATGAAACTTCAGAAAAACAATTTAATTTCCTAAATCCAACATGGCGACATGAGCAGTTTTTTTTTGTGGTGGAGGCAGACCACCCACTTTTCCTGGGTAGAACTAGTACTGTACACCTCCCGGCATCCGTAAGAATCGACACTTCCTCACTTACAAGTCGAGCTCCCAGTGAGATTCGAACCCGCAGCGGTGAGAGGCGAAGGTTTACAACGCAACGTCGTTAACCATTCGGCCACGGAGACGCTAAAAGTGTATTCTCTTTGCTTGCAATTGATACGAGACTTCAATTAACCAAAGTGATCTTCGTGCAAATTTAGTTGGTCTTAAATAAAATTAATTGTTATCAGACCTCAAAGGCGGCTGCCATCTATTAGGCCTATCTTTGTAGACAAAGACTGGAAAAAACGTGTGGTAGCTACTACTTCTAAACTGATGATGCTTACAATAAATACTGAAAAGGTGGTTCCTTGGAATCAACAAACACAAACAAGAGAGAAAAGTAGCAGACACGGGTTTATTGAGTCTGTTCATGGGAAGTAATATAAGGTGCAACACATCACACGCCCCCTAGCATAGGCTTAAACGGTATTCAACTTTAAAGCCACAAAGATTGGGCGTGATGATCACAAAGGACCACCAGTAAGTAATAAAACTACTGATTTTTAGTCGGGCAGCAACTTTTTAAAATCGCCACAGCACTAAACAAACGCTAGTGTGAATGTCAATAAATACTGAAAAGGTGATCCCTTGGAATCAACAAACACAAACAAGAGAGAAAAATAGCAGACTCGGTTTGATTGAGTCTGTTCATGAGAGGTAATATGAGGTGCAACACCTCTCACGCCCCCTCGTCTGATTTAATGCAAAATCCAAAATGGTCTAATCGCATTAAAACCAATTCCTGATCACGAACTAATACTCCAAAATTGTGTTTGTGTTCTGTTCTTAAATCGTTCTCAATATGATCAGCATGGCGTGCTGTTGTTACCCTTCCAAAATACTTTATGCCCGGTCACCACGAACGTGTCCCAAGTAGAGCTCAGTTGTCATTAGGGAAGTCTTGACTCAGGCCCGTAGATAGACCACTTTTCGTCATACGCATGGTTGTTCGCAATACTAACAAATCATTAAAATTGCTTTGAAATGCATTATGTATTTATTTGTTTTTCAAAATTTCGTACGCTGGTGCGTATCTGCGTGTAGGCAGCTACGCGCCTGCTTGTTTAACCTAGTTGATATATGTTGCACGTCTTACTTAGATTGACGTCTGTTTCACATGTGTGTTGTCCCAAAAACATAAAATACGCTTTTAATTACAGTACTGTTGAATTTCTCTATAAATCGAACACATGCGTTACATATTTGCGATAACAGTTATTTCCACATTATGAAATACAAATTGAAATGTTTTCACTAAATTAGGCGGGTATGTTTCCAGATATTTTAAAGACCATCTTATTGTAACTGAAATTTGTATTAATGTACATAATTTATCGATGCTAGTGGGGCTGTTTCTGCGACCAAGGAGGGTCAATTTGGTCCAGGAAACTGGCAAGATACCGATATTCTTATGGATGACGTAAGCTGTGATGAACATGCAGGTATGCTGCAAGAATGTGATTGGACATACCCTAGCAACTGTGAGAAGACAGAGGCGGCAGGTGTTGTTTGCAAAGAAAATAAAGGTAACTGAATAAAAACAGTGACTATCACAATATCATGTGAGGCCAGATAAATATGAAACGCATATGCTATGCCCCCTGTCTTGCTCTTCCTAGAACGATTTCTGTTTCGTTATCACCCTCTTTCCAGCGATTTTCCCACACCGACTTTTAACGCCACCATCCCCACTTAATATCTCCTGCCTCACCGTGCCGGCCCATTTTCTTTCATGTTTATCACTACGTTCCAGACAGCTTTATATATCGAATGTCTTTTGTAAGCGAGATTAAACAAGCGCCGCCACGGCTCTTCGGTTTCTCTCACCGTTCCTCTGTTAGGCCAAGATAAACAGGAGGCACAAGAGGGCCTATGGGCGCTCTACTGGCTAAAAGCGCTCTTATATCAAGTGTTGTCGTCATAAAATTCCCATCAGTACTTCTTTTAAAACATTGCAAAAACAAGAGGGTAATCATGGACAATAAGTCTTCTGTGTCTAGTCTAGCATGGATATTTTTTAATTTGTCCCACTTTCTTCTACGCATCAGATTTCATAACAAGAGGTCCAGGAGTGCCCTAGATCGCTCACCTTGTAATCATGGGCAATAAGTCTGCTGTATCTAGTCTGCCATGGGTATTTCTTAATTTGTCCACTTTCTTCTATGAATGAGATTTCATAAAAATGGGTGGTGGGATTTATATTAACATTTTAAACACATTTGGTAAAGATTAGATAAAAAATGAAGCAGCTACAGATTTAACAAAGGAAAATACAATATAGCATTTTTTCAACAAATCAAGGGCCATAACTCTGTCGTTACTTACAAGATCTAGCTGGATTTCGAACTTGCCCAAGATTTCATTGATATACCGCTATTTGCACAACTAGACATCATACGTAGAAAACCAACAATCCGTTTAGGAGGAGTAGCTCCGACAAGAAATTTAAAGTAAAAATGTCAAAGGGCCATAGCTCCGTCAAATGCACAACTAGACATCATACTGAGGCTTCCTGCCAAATTTTGTAGAAATCCAATAAGCTGTTTAGGAAGGGTAGCGCCGACAAGAAATTTAAAGTAAAAATGTCAAAGGGCCATAACTCCATCAAAAATTAGCAAACTGGAACAAAAGTGCGAAAAGCACAACTAGACCTCTTACCGATGCTTCCTGCCAAGTTTCGTCGAAATCCAACAAGGCGTTTAGGAGCAGTAGCGCCGATAAGAAATGTCAAGGAGCCGTAACTCCATCAAAAATCAACGGAAAAAAAAATCAAAAAAAATATTTAAAAAAATATTTACAAAAACATTATTAAAAAAAATAATAATAATAAAAATAATAAAAATGAATAAAAAAATACATATATTATATAAATAAAAATGTTAAACAAAATTAAAACAAAGAAAAAAAAAAGAAAAAAGAAGGTAAGTTTGGTTAAAATTCAGGTGCCATAACTCTAATGTTACTGGTCCCATCTTGCCCATTATCAAATGTGTCCGAGACCTTATGGTCATATACAATCTGTGCAAGTTTGGTTAAGATTGCTCAAGAAATGTGGCCTCTATCGTGTAAGCAAGATTAACAAGGGCCATAATTCCGTTATTACTGATCCGAATGGTTGGTTTTCGAACTCGTCCGAGCTTGCATTAGTATTAACAATCTGGTAAAGTTTGAAAAAAGATTGGATGAAAAATGAAGGTTATATCGTTTTAACGAGGCAAAGTTATAGCATATTTCAGAAAACAAGGGCCATAACACCGTCGTAAATGGTCCAATCTAGTTGGTTTTCGAACTCGTCCAAGATTTAATTGCTATTAACAACCTGTGCAAGATTGGTAAAGATCAAATAATAAATGAACGTGTTAGAATGTTCAAAGGTAAAATATGGTGTGTTTTTTTTAGAATAACAAGGGCCATAACTCTACTGTTTCTATTGGACTGTTTTCCGAACTTGCTTGAACTTTCATTGATATTAACATTCTTTGTAAGTTTGGTAAAGAACAAATAATAATTGAAGGTGCTAGAGTGTTCACAAGGCAGGAAATGGCTTTTTTTTTTGCAAAAACAAGGGACATAACTCTGGAGTAAATTGTCCGATATGGCGGGTTTTAAAGCTCATCCAAGATTTCATTACATTAACAATCTTTGCAATTTTAGTAAAGATCAAATAATAAATAAAGGTGCTAGAGTGTCCACAAGGCAGAAAATGGGATTTTTCAGCAAAACAAGGGCCATAACTATTTTGTTAGTCCGATCTGGCCGCTTTTCGAACTCTTCTGAGCTCTCATTGATATAAAGACTTTGGCCGAGTTTGGTAAAGATCTCATAAAAAATGAAGGGGCTAGAGAGTTCACAAGGCAAACTATTGCATTTTTCGTTAATTCAAGGGCAATAACTCTGGTGTTACTTATCCGACTTGGCTAGTTTTAGAACTTATCCGAGCTCTCATTGATATAAACACTTTGGCCAAGTTTGGTTAATATCGCATAAAAAATGAAGGGGCTAGAATGTTCAAAAGGCAAAAGTTAACGGACGGACGGACGGACGGACGGACGACGGACAACACGTCATCCTAATAGCTCTGCTGGCCAGTAGAGCTAAAAATAGTCGTGTTTCAGGTATCCTGCTAAAAAAAATAGTAGGGTAGGTAGGTCGATTTTCTTTGGGGTTTTTCTCTTTTTTTTTCCCTTCTTTTTTTAACTACACGAAGGTAAAAATTACAACCAGAAAACATAATTCTAAACTCTGATTTTGAGGGCCTCAAGGAAGTATATATTAATATTTATCATTTAAAATTGCTCCAAAATAGACGTTGAACTCATCACATGAAGTTGGGAAAGAAACGTCACAGAGCAAAACAAACATGCATTTGTTTGGAATATTGTTTCAATAAAACATGCAAAGTACATAAAAGTACACACAGCTCTCTATGTCGCTATTCTAAAACTGGAATTATTAAATATGTTAAACAAGTGGATTGAAGCACATTAATTTTATTCGTCATAAAAATCATTTCTACAAATAAAACAATGATATATGATAGAATTTGTTTTTATTTTAAACACCCAACACTTTCAGAACTGTTTGAGAGCATGTTGAGAAAATCAATATTTTGATCTTATTTAAAGGGACTGGAGGCAATCTAAAGAATATTTATGGTTTAACCTTGACAACACCAAATATTCACTCAGAGCCACCACGGAGTTACATATAATTCTATTTTCAATAGAGGAACGTACGAGACAATAAAGCAGAAAATCATCAACATTGTAAACACTACATGAAATAAAATCACCTGTTTTATTTTACTTTTAATATTTCAATTTTATAAAAATTCGTCGTTTGAGCCGAAGAACACTTTGACTTTTTTTATATTGTGTTGCTACAGAACCGGTGACAGTAATATTGTAGCCTTTATATGAAGGATGAACCTCCCCGATAATATCGGCCACCAATTTGTCAGTAGAAATCAATCTAATAGAACTATTGGCCTCTTTGTGGTCGCATTAGCGACCTTGAAGGCCATTATCCTTGCTACGGCAGCCATTGCCGGGTAAAAACAAACGTTAACATCCGAGATACACCAATCGCAGTATTTCCGTCGGACTAAAGCATTGACGAATATTTTTGATTTTTTTTTTTTTTTTTTTTTTTTTAACGGGGAAAAATGGTAATGGTCGGGACAACATTGAGGGTCTGTCGGGAACCTGAAACATGACTATTTGTTTTCTTGGCCTAACCCCTATCCGTTCATCACAGCCTTTTGTCCAAAGAACCGCTCAAAAGTGCAGAAACCAGACAATGTTTCTAAGATTTGTCAGCAAGTAACATGTCAGATGGCATAATTATAAATGGTATAATTACTCACAAGTTATTCCTCAATCATTATTCATATGTAAACAAGAACGAACAGGGTCATGTAACATAAACACACGTCACTGTATTTGTATTACAAACATGTTTTATGGTTTTCAGGATGCCCCGATGGCTGGATTGCTGGTCCCACGGGATGTTACGAACTCCCTCGAGTTTTAGTCACAAAACGAGAATTTGCCGTTAACAAGTGTGCTGCCCGTGGCGGACATCTTGTGAACATCGAAACTGAGGCTGAAAACCATTTCCTGTCTCATATATTCAAGGATATAGCTAATGGTATGTGTGTTGCTAAAAAAAATGCCAAATTATTCAGAACGTTTAGTTAAATGTAATACTTACATTTCATTTTTACTGAAATTACAGTATCAAAAATATCATCAAAGTGTCAAAACGTCCATCTATGTAGTAGAGTAGATCTAAAATTCTACTATCATAGTTTGCTTGTATGGTAATTTAGGTCATATTTCAACACATGTAAGGTTATATATGACGGTCGATTTTTTGTGGTAGAAGCAGACCACCCACTTTTCCTGGGTAGAACTTTTCTTATTAGTTACACATTTACACCAAAAATAATTATTGATACAAGACATTTACCAAAACGATCGGTATGTCATCTAGTTGATCGTTCAAAAGATCATACTGCCAAAATAAACACTTGTAGTTGCTGTTTCACCAAGCTGCTGCTTGGATATTCATGAAATTTCAGAAACACAATTTAATTTCCTAAATCCAACATGGCGACCAGAGCAGCTTTTTTGTGGTGGAGGCAGACCACTCACTTTTCCTGGGTAGAACGAGTACTGTACACCTCCCGCCATCCGTAAGAATCCAAACTTTCTAACTTACAAGTCGAGCTCCCAGTGGGATTCGAACCCGCGGCGGTGAGAGGCGAAGGTTTACAACGCAACGTCTTTAACCATTTGGTCACGGAGACGCTTTACACTATCATAGTGCTGCGAGAATGAAGAAATGGCATATACAAATATAAATTCTGAGCAAAATGCACATAATAATAACAATAATAATAACTCCCAGCAGCAAGTATAAGTAATTGCAGTGATAGTGTATACGTTATTACTAGCAATAATACGATGAAAGATGATACTGAGTATATTGTTTAAGTAGTAATATGAAAATACTGGTTTCATTAATGTAGCTGTTTGACAGTTGTTTTATTTGGAGTTGTGACTGACGCTAACATTATTCATCCCTATTAAGAACTATATTAGTCTATTTTTTACATAGCAGACGTACAAACTATAGTAGTGTTTTCATTTCCATTTAAACATTAGGCCCAATACTTACGGGTGCCGTGAAGCAAGGCAGTAACTGGATGTGGGAGACCGTAACGGAGGGACGCGATGTTCAGGAAAGTCCAAGTCGAGACACACTATCAACTATCCAAGTTCCTATACAGTATTTTAAATGGTTTCCAGGTATGGTGTATAATGATTTATATATTTTGTTGAAATTATTAGTGTAAGGTTTCTTCAATATCAGCAAATGTTATTGTAACTGCTTCATATGTGTGTGCATTTATAATAATTATTTACTTAATGACTGTTGATTAACTAGTTCTAGATCTGTATCAAATCTAACGTTGCCGGGGTTCCGCCACGTTTAATACGTTTTCCTAACGCACTTGATAAAAGTCCTGCAAATCTATTGGATGACGTTCGAATATTTGCGACTTTTAAATACTAAATAGTGCGAACCCGTCACAAATTCCGTCGTGTGACGTTAAACCGTCGCCGAAAACGTCATGATATAATTTTAAGCATGGATCAAATCATTTGAAAAGCGGTTTAAAGCAACTTATTTATATTTCTGGTCAAGCGATTTAGGCCATTCTTCAAATTACTTTAAAAAAAATGGTGCAAATTATTTGAAAAGACGTAACATTTTGAGACATCCCTTCAAATGAGTTAAACAACTCTTCAAAACATTTACGGGTAAGCACATAAAGTGACTTGTTGCTAGCTAACTGCATGTGAAGAAAACATTCATTGTAGAGATGTGCAAATCGTTTATTAGGCCTCTCTTTAAATGGTTTGTAATATTTAATAAGACGATAAGTTGTACAACAGCATTACCAAATGAAACGAGGTCATTCATTAGCTGCAAACACGAACACCTTACGGTCTCACACCTCTATTATCTACCCTGAAAGCTCACGGACCTAGAGACAAAAGGAAAACAGAAAATAATTCTGTTTTTTTCTCAATTTTAGGCAATTTTAATTTGAAAAATAGGGTTTTCTTTGCTTTAGCATACATCTGCAGTGTGAAAGACAGATGAAACTGAAAATCCCATGCTGATATGAGGTTTCATTCAAATTTCAGAAGTGTTTGACCTAATCACCACATATTCAGCTGGCTAGTTTATGAATTGTGTATTTTCCATATGGGTCACATAAACATGAGCGAGAAAAAAAAAAAACCTGGCTAACTTATGTATTTTATTGTTTTATATTACTGGTCTTGGCTATACTGACGATATTAAACCAACAACAATGTCTGCTGGTCAGATGTTGGAAAAGGCTGTACAGTAACCCTATGGGAAAATTAATTGAGGTGTGAGACCTTACCAATCACGGCACAGCATAGAATGCATTATGACGCTCGGTAACGTCATGGCGACGACGTCTTTATCCAGTATAGCAACGTTAAAACGTTAACATTGCTGGCGCGAAGATAACGTTTATTTGTTTACTGCATAGATTCAGGTTATTTGAGTGTTAATAATTTGATCGAAAATGCCTCATCCATACAAAGAATCCATTCGAGGGTAAGTATTTAAATTAAATATTTCAATTCACATTACGTCTTATAAATAAGATATTGTATGATAAATATTCAGAAAAAATGCCATTTCAAAAATCGGCGAGCCCCATCCGGGAATAGAACCACGGATCTACTGTATTATAGATATACATGGTTATAATAAAGAGATAACATGCTAAAATGTCCAATCAGGGATGTTATTTGAAAAGGATTATCCATGTTTCATTTTATTATCGACGAAAGATTGGAATTACTGGATCAAACTTTTATGTTTTTTATGTTATTTCCTTCAGTTGTTAAGACGTTTATATCTTTAAGCGGACTTACAAAACATAAATAGTTTACATAAAATAAGAACATTAGTTAAGATACAAAAGTAATTAAATAGGACTTTTGTTCGTTTTATATGGCATATTTCATGGTTCGTATATATATATAGCAGGTAGATTCGTGTAGCATTTTCCGGTCGTTCAGCTCAGTCGGTAGAGCATCGGGACGGTAGTCCGAGGTTCCCGAGTTCGAGCCCCGGTCTGGCTGCACATATCCTTACCCCGATTACATACACATACTATTTAATCAGTGTATGTAATTACTTTCTAAAATATTTGTCAGACTGATATGTATACGCCCTGTCTGTTCATGAATTGTGATTAATATCATACATTTATAAATCTGTTCATATTTGTTCAGGAAAGCTGGTGATTATGGGGACCCATATTCCGAGTCTACCTTTTCTGGCGGGAATTCCGAGGAGAGTTACCGTTCTGGCGGTGGTGCTGGTGATTATATTGCAGACGGTAGACCGGATTCAGCTTCCTCTGCTGTGATATACAGCTACGATAAGGCGAAAGGAGTCGGAATCTGCAGCGAGGGTGAGACATACCATATATATTAAAAATCTCGGTAAATTCTGTAACACGGAAGTTTGATAGCGAACATTTTAATTATCTCCTGATCCTCCTTCTTCTTCTTTTTCTTCTTCTTCTTCTTCTTCTTCTTCTTCTTCTTCTTCTTCATCTGGGCCCTGTTTTATTAAACATCTTACGATAAGTCTTACATTTTAAAATCATTATATTTGTTTAAAAAAGCATTTAATGTAGACAATTATGTGCGCAGGTAGTGCATAAATATCACATGTATAAGAAAATAAAATAAAATCACGTTTATTTTATAAGTGTAATTTATAGTGAAGCATTTACGAAATTGATTTACGATCAAAATGGTCGTAAGTTGTTTCATAAAACGGGGCCCAGCTTCTTAACTTTTTTTACCAATTAGTTCATTTCTTTTACTTTGATTATGACAAAAGCATAACGAACCTACATATTGTGTTCCAGACCCGAGTCAATGGGAGCATGCAACGGTACTAATGAAACTTCGAGAGATGGAACACAGGATGCAAAACCAGGAGAAATATATGAAGCACCAGCAGAACAAACAGCTCAGGAACCAAGAGTAAATAAATATATTAATGATATTTGGTCGTTAATATATTTCAAAGAACGACGATAAAACACAACAGATAAGCAAAAGCACTAGCAGACTTTAAGCGTAAATTAGATGAAACAAATCAACAGAAATATACGTATTTTTTCACTTCGTCTGGCAAAAAGAATAAAAATATAGAGATTATAGATTATAGAGAAATATGCTTAATTTACTCATGTTCTACATCTTTTGCAGATTGATAGACCATTTGAGAAACCTCAAACTGAGAGATCTGGAAGACATAGAGAAGAAACAGCAAGAATGTGAACGCTTTAATAACGAGAAGAATGGATACGAAATAGAGATCGGTTACTACCAGGCTCTCTCCTCCAACAGTCGTGTGAGGTTGGTTATGGAAGAAAAACTTTACAGTGACATTAGAAAACAAAATGAGAAATTGGAGAGGGAAAAGCAACACCATTTGCAGAAGGAGAGGGAAGAAGGAGTAGACCAGACGACAGTGGACGACTATCAGTCTGCCAAACGTCTGCTGAATCGCGAGCAGGATAAGAGGAAACGCCTGATTAAAAAAATGGACTGGTACAACAAAGAGCTCGAGGACATCAATGCAAATTATGAGGGCTCCAGAAGAGATCCAAATAAAGTTTCTCAACACTCCGGTGTCATTCTTCCTGATATTAACACCGGACAAAACAACATGGTCTGCATGGACTCTAGCCGAAAAAATGCAGGTTGTCCTTTACCAAGTTCAGACAAATGTGCACGTGAACATGTTTTAGACATAGGTCAAAGAAACGGCATTGTCCGTAGAAATATAAATAGTAACCAATGTCTCGCCGCGGCGGATATGAAACTCATACCAACACCTCCTCAAGAAAACAGAGAAAGAGGTATTAAGGCCTTCTACAGAAAAGTAAAAAAGCAGTTGGTGGACGAGTATTAAATTAAAAGAACTTTATTTACCAAATTATTTGATTAAATTAGTGTATTAGTTTAAAAATTATGTACACCATTATGTAAAATATATGCAAAATTAAATAAGTAGTATACGCATGTTTTTGTTTACTCTCTAGTATGAATATTACATCTTACCAAATAATCCTACATTTCATTGAAGCGAACATACTATAGGAACCGCATACGTAAAAATGTCACAGGTAAAAATAGTGACAAAAGTTTAAAAAAAAATCACATATGTAAAAAATCCACAAATGTAACACAATTGGTTACATATGTTATAGAATATTGTGTGACAAATGTAAAAAAAAATAATATTGTCACCATTTTTTAATATGTGACATTTGAGGTTTCAACACCACTTTCTTGCAGAAACATACCTATGAGTAATAAGCTGGTTCCCTGGCCTCCCACAATGCGTTGCACAAAATTGTAGGAGGCCAGGGAACCAGGCTAAATAGACACCTTAGATCGAATTAACCTAATTTCGAAAAACGAGTAATTACTGAGTGCCTCTTATCTAACGTGTCGGATATCTTCGAGAGTTTCCGGAAATAACACGCACCGACAAGTTATAGTTATGCTAGAGGGTTATTTGTTTGAATAGTGTTTTACGTCATTTTAGCACATTTTAGGCCATATAGCGGTCGATTTGTTTGTGATAGAGGGAGAACACATCATTTCCAGTACTGTATACTTCCTGCCATCCGTAAGAATCGACAGTTGAATACATTTCTCACATGTTTAGCTCCCAGTGGGATTCAAGCTGGGAGCTCACCTTGTACGGCTTTTTTTTTACAAGGAAATAATTTTGCACGGTAACTTATGCTATCCTAGGTTAGGCACCAGGGATAATTTAAGCAGGCCTGCCAAATCTCCGGTGTTCTCCGGATTTTGCAGTCGCTCTCCGGATCTCCTGATTTAAGCGTACAATCTCCGGATTTTCCATCAAAACAAAATGTTTATGATTTAATAGCTATATTTTTACAGTTTATCAGCTATTTCCCGAATTGGTCCTGTTACGCTCCCTAGTCAGAGGAATATAATTATACAAGTGTCGAATCAGTGGGGTCATCCGTGTAATGCACTGACGGAATATACAATTAACATAAATGGACATATTTAGTTCCTTCAGTGGCATAACGACATGCGTAATGCAGCAATATCTGTGTTTTTTTTAATTGGTCAACCTAACTGAAATAGCAAGTGTGAGGAACTAGCAACTCCTTATGTGTGGTACCACTATAACAGCTGCTGCCGTGTACGATGATTATAATTTGTAGAGTTGGCTTTGAATTTGCATTTAGCACGCCTCTGTGTAGAAAAGTAAGTGCACTTTCATAAAAAAAGGTTTTCGTAGAAACTAAACCAAGTCTTTCTAATCGAATGACTATGTTATTTTATTGTTTTCTATAACTATCAAACAATGCATCAACTTGTATTAATATTGCATAAATATTTTAAATTTGAGTTTTAAAAAAAATTGTGTCGCGGGCTCCAAATTTCCATTTAAAATGTTCTTCGCGCGTTTTAAATCTTAAATTTTAAAAATCTCAGGTGTTTGTGTTAAAAAGTTTTGGCAGGCCTGTATAAGCATTTTACGCCAGATTCCATTCAACATCTATGTTAAATTCAAATTTTAGTCCTAAACATCCGGGTGAAAATAATATAAAATGTTCCACGCTAGGGTATAGGCATTTTATACAGGAGTGTAAATATGAGGTATAATAATATATATTGACCGATATAGCCCTTTTTTCAATTGGAATTAGAGATTATTCTAGAAAAAGCTTGATGTAACCCCTTTAAAGTAAAAGTAGGATAGAATATATAAAGCGGCGGAGTAAATTTAGATAAAATTGTCCAGTGCGCGTTTAAAACATGTCATTGGATTGATATAACGGGACGTACGTACAGTCTAATAAAGTAATGACTTCCCATGTAGGCTGGCAACCAGGCAACATTTCATCAGAACCGACAAACAAAAAGAAGGAACGTTGTATCTTCCTTTCGTCCAATTTCTACCACCCAAACGGAAGTGACGTCGATCTTAGTTATAAGTTTTGGGTGGATGACCAGTGCCATAGCACGCGGAAACGTTTCAGTTCTGGATTCAGCTTTATCTGTGAACGACCACTGGAGAGGGCTAATGATCATGTCGGTAAGAAATGTAACGATGAATGGAAGTTTGCGTGTATGGTCAGATGTGGTGTAGCGATAGTTTCAATGAACTTACACAAAGTGAGTCTTTTTTTTTTTGTCTTTTTTTTTGGTTGAAAACGTATTCAAGATGTGTTATTTGACACTATACATATAACAAATGTGCCGCCTTGTGTGGTTAAACTTCAAGCCCACTAAAATCTAATTACACTCGCGGATAATAAGGGACCTGCGCTTTACCGACTGCGCTAGATGGTCACGTGACAGAAGTATACATATTGCGGTCCCAGCGATGTTTACAAACAATAAATAAAACTTCTTTTCATATTTACGAATGTCTTATTACATATTTATTTGGATATATGCTCATATTTCTGATTTGATTCTTTTGAAACATGGTATTTATATACTCAAAAGTTTTTTTTCTTAGATTGTTTTTGGTGGTTTCTTAGATAGTTTGTTTTCTCTGCAGCTCTCCATTAACAAACGAAGTATCTCATGTTTTCATGCATAGCTCTTTTCGTTGGAGGATTTGTTTGAATGGTGTTTTACGTCATTTTTAGCACATGTTAGGCCATTATGACGGTCGATTTTCTTTGTTTGAAGCTGACCACCCTATTGTTCATGAGTAGAACCAGTACTGTATACCTACCACCATCCGCAGGAATCCACACGGAGGAACCGGGCCAAACTGACCATTGTTTTCTTGCGCACATTATTCTTATTACATGAAATGCTATTGCTTTTTAATGAATTAACCAATTTCATCAGGCTGTTACGTTGGTATCGGGACAGAATACCGCGGCATAGCGTCACACACGGCCAAGGGCACCATATGCATGAAGTGGACAGCCGCTGTGGACATTAACCCGGAGACATACCCGAACACCGTATGTGCAGTTTAATTTTCTTTAAAATGAATATAAAAATTTGGATATCAAACATTAAATAGAAACACTATTTGATACGACATGTGTTTCTTAAGATCTTAATTACATACGTAACTATACGGTGTTCCGTTAGGACCACCGTAGCATCGCGTATCAACGCGATGGTACAATGGCGATGGCGATGGCACGATGGCCCAGTAGGATTATTACTAGAGAAAGGTGATCTGGAAGTCTGTATCACCGCGAGTGTACACGCCATATCTGCTGGATCTCACGAGAGGCTTTAGCCTCGAGTGTAATCCTGGAGATATGTAAAGCCTCTGTGAGATCCTGCAGATATGGCATATCCACAAGAGACGCTGCAAGCTTCCAGAACAATTATATGTACCCTAGTAATGATCTTTTTGTTACATACCTTCATAAGAAAGCTTATACAATAAAGCACCGTCTAGTAGACTAGTTTGTTTACACAGGTAGGCGACGAGTTCACACGACGTATACATGTAATATGACGTCGACGTCGTACCGTACAGCCAGGAATCTATTTTAGTAGTATAGTGATACGGTTTCAGAAAACCTCTGGAGGTGATACATAGTTTTGTATTCCATTTTCTTAACGTCGATACGCGATGGTATCATGGCCTTAACGGTACACCGTATGGTTATAACAACACGGTTTACATATGTGTCTTTTGTTTTGTTTCAATTCATAGATATACATCAGATTTTAGAATTAGTCAAAACTAAAAAATTGTGTACACCCGCAGGGACTTGGTGATCACAATTATTGTCG